>JASDQU010012473.1:200484-269092 GCA_032191745.1 Picea mariana
TCTTCAAACAAGAAAACTCGAAATAAATCTTTTCTTTTTCTTTCAAGCAAGCAAAAGGGAAAAATTAAAAACAAGACAATACCAAAAACAAACTCCTGGACCACTACGGATCGCAAGGATTCAATGAAAACACCAAACAGGCTGATCAAAGACTCACAGACTCGTCTAATACCCTTTCAAAGAAAACACAAGAATATTTAAAAGATAAGAAAACTGACATCAAACCCAGGCTAAAGACTGTAACAACAGAGACTAGAACTTAATTAAGAAACCCCTGAGAAGTATGACTTCAATCAAGAAAGAGGTTGACTTGCTCTTCTTAAAGAAAACATTTCTTGACACAGGAACGCTACTAACACTTAAGTAGCCTATGTATGTACATGGGTTGTCTAAAATCAAGGCGTGTATGTACACGTGCAGACCCACTATAGGCCATGCACACCTCTGCAACTTCTCAAAAAGAGAACAAACAGGTAGATTGACAGGGCAGGGAGTACTGGTATTGTACCAACAGGTAACCAAAATCCCTTAAAGACTCGACAAACTTATAGAAAACTCAAAAGGTAATAAAACCAATTAAAAAACCCAAACATATCCCCTAAAACCATAGAGGCTTCCTCAGTATGGTTGTTAGTTCTACTGTAGAGGGAAAACCCCTCTATGGACTACACTAGGGTTCAACATGTAGGAAGATCTAAATGTCTAAAAGTCTCCTAATTTTTATAACTACCCCGAATATACCCCACATTCATGCATGAAATACAAAGTGAAAAGATATGGTAACTTTACCTTTTACTCCACGTCCGGTGTTGATCTTTTCGCACTTGATTGTTGCGTTGATTGCAAGCCCCCTCCCAAGATTGACTTGTATTCACAAACAGATAAAAAGGGAACTACAAACATGCATCTCATATACAAATCATGGGTTAGATGTTAGAATAAAGCATAAATCAAACATAAATATTTGACACATTATATTTTGGGAGAGAAAAAGTATTCCTTTTATTGATATCACAATGTTTGCTTACACTGAGATCGATGACTACTCCTCGAACCTGGTCAGGGATCCTCTTCACCAAGCTCCAAATGCACCTCTRTGTATCTTTCTCCTCTGACACTTCTTCYAAGGAAATGGCATAGGCTTATGATTGAGGAAAAAGGGAAAATGGAAAATTCTGATGTAAATCTCACAAGGTGGCTACAAATTCTTGGGGCAAGGAGGGGATGTGAAACAGGTAGAGTTTCATTGTTCTTATGCTTAGCTTTGGAATCAKACCCCAACACCTCCTTTCATATGGAAAAAGGATGGCTATTCGGTTGGGTGACGAGCTATAGGCAGTGGGACAGCTGGGAAACTACCCAATAGCCCGTAATCTCAACGAATTTCTTGCAACTTTTTAATTTTTGCAACATTTGTGGGTATATGTGGGCTGTAATGGTATAGATAGCATATGTATGCAAACTGTAGTGGTGAAACAAGTGTGTGTACACAGGAAGTAATTGTGCAGGGAACGTACATCTTCAAAAATAGTGTTTTTAAGAAGAGTTTCTCAATGATGGCTGGAAAAAATAGTAAGTAAGAGGGCCATATTCTAGGTATGCATGTATGGTTCAATTTAGGGTTATAAAAGCTTTTCATGCCTTGGTTATATGACTCAGTTCCATTTGAGCAGAGGATTAAACTATTTTGAGTGATATAAGCACCTTTCATGCTCCCAATAACTTYCTGAGCATTGAGAATGAGTCTCAAGCCCTTAGGGATTGATTTTTCGTTGAACATTTCTTGGTGGATGACCATATGCTATGCCTCTTTGGTGTGTGAGCTATGTCATCTCCCTCTCTTGACCTCTTTGTTTTAAATTGTAACCCCCCTAATCTCGATCATGGTGTGTGCTAACAACTGGAACAAAACTAGTACTAACAAGTTACAATGATTTTAAGAGTGTCAAGGGTATCCATAAAGAAGTAAACATAGGACAATTGCATGGGAAGGCGGATATCCCAAAACTCACATTTCCATATATCAAAGGTACCACAAATCAAATTGGAAAAAAAGTATGAACATTATGATACCATTCACTCCTGCAAACACCATTAGAATTTTGGTAGACTTGTTGAAGGACTGATTAGATATTAGGAAATTGAAAGGTGTCTATAAAACCCCGTGTTCCTATGGAAAATTCTATATTGGTAAAATTTGACAATCACTACAATTGCACTTAAAAGAACATGCAATAGATAATTCTAGATATTGAACCTCTAGATCCATTACCAGAGGGCACTCTCACAACATTAAATGAATGCCACAATTATACCCAACAATATAACTATTGCAGCATAGTGGAAGTTCATACTTGGTTAAGCAATATCGAGTTATCATTCATTCTACAACACATGTAGATTCAAACTAAAAGAATCTAGAACATAAAATAAAAAGATATAATAAACTTCATTAGGAAGGATCATTTTAATTCATGAATCAGTCATGCCACCATACCTACATGTGTGGTACACTAAACGAGTAGTTTGTTTCTATTATTGCATTAGTGGAAGAAACAAATATTTATGCATATGTCAGAGGGGTTTTCTATAAACAAAACATTAGTGGAAGAAACAAAACATCATATAATTAAATATAGAAATACACACACACACACACACACACACACACACACACACACACACACACACACACACACACAATATGTGAGTGAGTGTGTAATCAATGAAGAACGTAAATATGATCAAGATACTAACATATTCCATGAAACATTCATGTCTAGTAGCCTTCATCATCCCATAACAAGTGCGGCCCACAACTCAAGCATTTGTGTGGGTCACATGAACTAGGATGAGAATGCCTAGTTTTTCCATATGCCCTCTCCTTGACAAACTCTGTTGTATGAAATTAATTCCCAAGCCCTCCACCAACATCACATCAAGGTTTCTCCTGATGGGATAATGTTATAAATGTGTCATGCTACACTAGGCTATGGGTCAAAGTGGATATAGATGCTTTGGTTTAGATAACACTTTCTTCTATTGGAGGATGTTCAGAAGGGGGGTTAGGGATCCACCTAGAAGGATGAGGACCTAGAAATGGAAGACTCTTAACATTTTCTATATCCATCATGGACAAAAGACCCACCCCCCAAAATTCACCAATGTAAAAGTAGTTGACATGGTGATTTAAAATAAAATCTCCCATAATTTTCTAAGGAAATGTAGAGACACCTCCCTAGTATTGTAGGGAGGTTTTTCAAATACTGTAAACCACCTATCCAACCAATTGTATTATAATGGTTGGTAGGTGCACAATTCCATACAAATACATCTCTTTGTGACTAGTTGTTGTAATTTGATTCTTGGGTTAATAAATAATGTCATTGGGTCTTGTTTTGAAATTTGTTTGTCTCTAAATTGGTTTTTATATAGACCCATCCTATAATATTCATACATTTTGTCTTGTGTGTTAATTGGCCTTGGGAATTCCAATAGAAGATGCAATGGTGTCTAGGGATGTGGCTAGCGACACTCATGAGGGATCTCTGGTATTTCATATGTTTTGTGCAATGGTTCTAAGAGACCTCAACCATGTATCGATTTCCATGTTTATGTTTTTCGGTTGTGGGTTCGGGTTTGGTGTGTCTTCATGTGGTGATGTTGGGTTTGGGTTTTCTCTAGGCTCCATATTAATTAAGTGTGTTGCAATTTAATAAGGGAAAATTATTTTTTTGTTTATTTTTTATCATTTAAACAAATTATGAAAAAAAAACAATGAAATTCAATAAAAATATTTACTTAGAACCCATTGATGACCATGTCAGCAAATTCTAACAATGATTTATCAATATTTTCTCAATTTCCACTCCTAAATTTGCTCAATAACCCTCAAAAAATGTGGTGCGGTATGTTGGTGAAATGGATCGACTGTGGCCTATTAATAAAACTTCCCCACAAGAATGTGCATGCATTATTAGAGTGTGTGCACATTCTTAGGAATGTGTAGATGTTCTTAGGAACATGCGTCTATTCCTCAAAAATCCTACCTAGCGCTAATGTGGTAGCCTCAGTGGTAGTTCGAGGAATGTTGAAGCTAGAATCTCATGAACAAGTGTGTGTTTTTTAGAACACAAGTGCATTCCTATGTGATCATGTTCATGGGCACCGCATTGCCACTTTTTTTATCATCCTTTTTGTGTGAGCACCCTATAGCTAATTAATACTATTTTTAAACATTTAGCAAAGAAATACATTTAAAATCTCGTTATAATGAAAAACCATATACATTTTGCAAATATTTGTTTAAAATTCCGTTTTAAATAAAGAATTTTTATGGTCGAAATTGACAAAAAAGATAGAAAAATAAAACATTTTAAAACATTTTTTTACATATTTTAATATATTTCATGTAGAAAAATGAGAATAGTTAAAGTTATATATAATTTTTCGGATTATGTATGTAGAGTAATCCATTAATTTATGACCCATATCCATGAGTATTAATCGGAACTAACCAATTTCTCATGATTTTGAATAGTCCACTTAGCACTCATTGCATCGGGTGATGCTCACATGGGTGAAGAAGTGGGATTGAACTAGCAAACTAAATTTCATAGCATCAACCATCAGGTCTGGGGATTTCTCCAAGTAACTAGGACTTCCCAGGAGGTCACCCATCCCAAGACTTCTCTTTCTCAAGTGCGCTTAACTATGGAATTTTCCCCACAATCATGCCCACTTAACTTGCTACCCCATTTACAAAACCTTAGTAGGTATTGTTCCCTATAATCTATTCAATTAGAGCGCCCCCCCCAACTCTTTTATTTAATAATCAAGGGGCTTCTATTGTCCAACATATGAGATATTATTTTTGATAATATTTTTCATAGAGTAAGTCATTAATCTATGACCCATATCCATGAGTATTAGTCAGAAGTAACCATTTTTTCATGATTTTGAATAGTCCACTTAGTATTCATTGCTTCAAGTGATGTTCAAAAGGGTGAAGAAGTAGGATCAAAACTAGCAAAATGAGTTGCATAGCATCGATAATCACCTTCAGGGGTTGTAACTGATAACTAGGACTTCCTAGGAGATCACCTATCCCATGGCCCCTCTGGCATAAGAATGCATAACTATGGAATTTTTCCCATAATCAAGACCACATAGCCTGCTACCCCCTTTGCAAAACCTTAGCAAGGATTGTGCCTTGTGAAATTTATATCTCTTTTCACTCTTTAATTTAATCATTGAGGGGCTTCTGCACTCCAACATATAAGATATCCTTTTTTGGGTTATTTGCATAGCATAAGTCATTAACCTATAACCCATATCCATGAGTATTAGTTAGAACTTACCAATTTCTCATGATTTTGAATACTCCACCTAGCACTCATTGCATCAGGTGATGCTCACAGGGGTGTAGAAGTGGGATTAAAACTAGCAAAATGAATCACAAGCAACAATCATCACCTTCGAGGCTTACATGTAATAACTAAGACTTTGTGGGAGATCACCCTTTCTAGACACCACTGGCTCAAGCACACTTAACTATGGATTTTTTCCCGTAGTCAATCCCACTTATATTGCTACCCCATTTGCAAATCCATGGAAGTTATTGTGCCTTATGAACTATTCAATAAGAGCTTCCTTTACTCTTTTATTTAAGCATCAAGGGGATTCCATCAATTTATCACAATTTTGAATAGTCCTGTTAGCACTCATTGCATCAACTGATGCTCAAAAGGGTGAAGAATTGGGATTAAAACTAATGAAATGAATCACATAACATCAATCATCACCTCCAAGGCTTGCACTTGGTAACTGAAAATTCTCAGGAGGTCACCCATCTGAAGACTCCTTTGGCTCAAGTATGCTTAACTATGGAGTTTTCCCCACATTAAAGACCACTTGATTTGTTACCCTATTTGAAAAACCTTACTAAGGATTGTGCCTTATGAGCTAATGATGCTTCTATCTTACAATGATTTTGGTAGAATAATTGTGCACTTGTAAGCAAACCCTTTTCCATTCCACATGGATTTCTATGGATTAATGTAGCTCCCTAGGAGGAATTGCTCTTCATGTTTTGTGGGAGCTTCATCTCAATAAATATTTCAAACTTTTATTACTTTTATTTGTTTTAAAGTTGTGTTGTGCCTCACAAATTCATTGATAAGGTTCAATAACAATCAAATTAATATGTATTGATTAATTTAACTTGACTTAACTAGTATAGATATATATTGTAATTACAATAATCCCCTATTAATTTTCTATTATGTTATCTCCACATTGGTCTCTTAAAAATGTCCATACATCCAACTCCTTCATACAAACAAACTTAACACTTCTTAAACTAATTTTTTATATATATCTCCTAATGAAATTGTTGTTTACTTATATATCTTTTGCACTTTGCTATGTTTTTTAATAATATGCACATTCATATTAATTACCACTTTTTTATATTTTGGTGTATAATATAATATAATATAATATAATATAATATAATATAATATATATATATATATATATATATTTATTATATTATATTATATTATATTATATGGCATAAACTTAATACTAACTTTTAATATCGAATGCTTGTTTTGTTTTCATGGCACTATACTTGATGATGTAGATTATGTTGAGTCTAGTTTAGAAATAGGAAATGATGATGATGGACATGTTGGTGGTGGTGATGTTGTTTATGAGGAAATTTATGATCAATATGTTGCCATGTGATTGGGGATGTTTCATATTTTATATGATCATTTAAATGATTGTTGTGTTTTGGATCATATTGATTTGTTTCATGGATTTTTTGAAATATTATAATGAGACATTTATCATTTTGATTTTTTATATATATAGAAATTATAAAAATAAAAAATAAAGAAAAATGACTTCTTTTTTTTTTTTTAATCTTGTGTATGACATGATGATCTAATTATATTTTTGTTTTAATTAAAGATGATGATGATGTAATCATTGTTACTTGTTTACATATATTGAAAGTTGTTGATGTTTTTTTAATGATAAATTACTATATATGTTGATATCACCATGTTTATAACATATAAGTTTGTTTAAATTGATGTACATTTTATTTTACTTTCGATGGATGTTGTCTGCTTCTCTTAAATTTGTTAATAAATGTTATGCTATAAATTTGAATTACGATATTTGTATAAACTTAATTTAAATTAATAAAATGAATATAATAAATACAACATTAATATGGAATATAAACATATTTTAATGTGGAAGATAAACTCATTATTAAAGGAGAAGTTGTAAAGAAAGAAAAACCTAGTAGTAAATAAGATATTGTAGTGGATGTAAATATTGGTGGTAAAGTGGAAGTAAATCTCAGTACTAAAATATAAGAAACAATCGAAGTTAAAGTAGAAGCAAATATTGATGTTGCAATCGAATCAAAATTTGATATTAAAATCAAAACAATAATTAGTGCTAATGTGGAAGAAAATATTGGTGCTAAAATGAAAAAAAACTTGGTACTAAAGTGGAAGCCAAACGTGGGAGAAAATCTTAGTGCAAAAATGGAAGAAAAACTTGGTTCTAAAGTGGAAGAAAAGCTTAGTGCGAAAATGGAAGAAAATATTAATGCTAAAGTGGAATCTATATTGGAAGTAAAATGCAATGCCACTATGGAAGTTATAGTGGAACTAAAATGTAGTGCCACTATGGAAGCTATAGTGGAAGTAAAACACGGTGCAACAATAAAAGCTATAGTGGAAGCAAAAGTCTATGCTATGGTAGAAATTAAAGTGGAAGAAAAATATTAGAAGCTAAATTAAATGCAACCATTATTGTAATGTTTGGAACTAAAACGCGTGCAAAATTCTAAGTTGATGCTAATATCAACACAAAACTAGATGCAAAATCTAACAGAACAAAAAAAAGGTGCTAAACTCAAAGATAAAGTCAATGCTAAAATCGATGCAAAATTGAAATTTCAGATTGTGTTGAATTTAGCATCAGGTAATCATGCCAAGTTGAAAAACACATGCCACTATTTGGCACTAAAATAGATGCTAATGGTTTGTTTATTTGTTTTTATTGAACTCTTTATATTTTATTATGTTTTTCTATAGTGGGGATGATGAGGGTTTAAAGGATGAAGAGGGCAATAACAACAATTCAATCATTTTGTTTTGTCAAATTCAATTATTTTCCTTATGTGTACATTTTGTTTCTTGCAATATTGTATACGAAGTTGACATTTCCTTTGCGTGATAGTATACCACTTCTTTACATGTAGATAAAATTATCTGGTTATTTTAAGATTTAATTTAAAATGTTATATATACATTTTTTCCTTCCATGGTGTGAAATTGATTGAATGCTAGTGTGATAAATTTTCATAATTACATGTTTGGATACATGGTTTTTTGTTCTAGTCATGGTCTGAAAATAATAGAATGTTAGTGGGGTACTGTGTTTACATATACATGGTTTTTTCTCTCGTGATTATTGCATTGTGAAATGAAATTATACTAGTTATCAATCTAATCAATATATTAATATTAAAAAAATAGTAATTAAAAAATTTGATTAAATCAATAACAATAAGTAAATAGTCAAGAATAATCAGACTAATATAAATAATCTAATAATTGATTAATAAAATTAATATAAATAATCTCATAACATAATCAAATTAATAAAAATAATCTAATAATTAATTAAATAATCAATAATAAATAAATTAATCAAACTAATAAAATCATTGATAATACAATTTTGACACAAATGATGTAATTGTGATGTCAAAATGATTTCAATATGATACAATAATAATGCTAAATAAATAATTGTGTCACAGAAATGACACTAAAATGATGCATAAACAAACTAATATGATGTTTCTTGAGATTTCTGGAGCTTTGACCTTAACTCCATCAACATTCCTTTCATTCCCTTCCAAAAACCTCCCTCACCCTCCTCCTTTTCTTATTTCTTAGTAGTTATAAATTTATCTTCTTTAGATCTTTGATCTTCCTTCCATCCATCTTCTAGAAAAGGATTCAACTTTTCCCTTGCCCCTCATCAGATTCTCATGGAAGATATTATTTGCTCTATTGGATCCATTACACATCATCTTCCGAAACATGAAGCTAGAGAAATTAGACAAGATTGTGGTATAATTTTTCATCTCTCCAAACCTCATAAACCAAACTTATCAAAAGAAGAATTTCAATCAATTCGTCAACTTAATAATAACCAAAATATTATTATTTTAAAAGCCGATAAATGTAATTCTATGGTAATTATTACTACCTCTTACTATGAATCTAAACTTCAATACCTCCTTTCATCTTCATCTTATAAACCTCTCTCTAAAAAAACACAATCAATGCCATAACTAGATTAGTTACCAAAGCCATGTAATCTTCATCCTTGGACCCTTCCATTCATAATCGTTTTATTTTGCATAACCCTCAAACCCCTAGGATATATGGGAAACCTAAAATTCATAAAAAAACATTCATCCCTCTTAGGCTGATTGTAATAGCTATAGGAGCTTCTACTCATGCCCTAGCTTGCTTACTTGTTGATAAACTTCAATATTTTATTAGAAAAATTCCCTCATTTATTAAATATTCCTCTAATTTTATTCAAAAAAATCATCATCTCTACCTAGATGAACAAGACATCATGATTAGTTTTGATGTTCTATCCTTATTTTCCAAAATAGAAGCTATGGAAACCCTTGAGCTTATCTCCAAACTGATGGACCCTAGAACCATAAACCTTATTAAAATTTGTCTCAGCTTGATTTTATTCTCCTTTAAAGGGATATGTGATGAAAAAATAGAAGGTGCAACCATGAGGCCCTCCTTATACCCATTTGTTGCCAATATTTTTATGGAAAATTTAAAAACTTTGGCCTTAAACTTCTTTCATCTTAACCCAAATGTTGGTTTTTATTTTTTGATGATACCTTTGCTGTTTGACCTCATGGACGTCCTTTTTTTACCTATTTCTTTGACTATATTAACAACAATTCACCCCATGTCAAATTTACTATGGAAATACAAAATGAAAAATATCTTCCCTTTTTGGATGTTATCATCACTCGTCTTCCTGATGGCACCCTCACCCACCAAGTTTATAAGAAAAATACTCACAGCAACTGATACCTTCATTCTCATTCTCACCATCACCTTGCCCAAAATTTTGTCACTCTTAAAACTCTTGTTACTCGAGCCATTCAAATTTATTATCCTCATTTCATTGAAAAATAAATTCCCACCTAACTAAGGCCCTTGTGGCCAATGGTTATTTAACTTCTCAAGTTTTTCTCAATCCACCATTCTAAATATAAAAACCTGCATTCCTCTTCCCCATCCTTAGATCTTATTTCTCTTCCCTATATCTAAGGTACCACAAATCATATCTCTAATATTTTGGCCGAAAAGAATATTAAAACTCTCTTCAAAACCCATAAAACCTTTAAACAATTATTCATAATAGCTAAGGATAAATTTCATCCCATGCTTGGCCAAGGAGTTTAAAAAAATCCCTGCTCCTATGAAAAATCATACATAGGCCAAACTTGAAGATAATTTAAAACCATATGAAAGGACATATAGCTAACACCATCCATAGTCACAACTATAAGTTAGCTATCATCGAACACCCTCACAAATCTAAACATCTATTTTTCTTTGACCAAACTAAAATTCTAGCTTCAAAACCTTAATACTCCTCTTCTATCATTCAAGAAGCATTGGAACTTGAAATACATCCTAATAATTTTAAGCGGGAAGATGGCTACAAACTTAGCCAATCTTGGAAACCTGATATCCATCGTATTGATCATTAGCGCTTCTTCTTTAAAAAAAAATATTTTATTTTATTTATCTATTTACTATTATTATTATTGTTTTATTTCTTGGTTTAACTTTTATCATGTATCCCCTACTCTAATGTTATTCTTCCTTCTTCTTTTTTACTTTTTTTAGACCTTTATCCATCTCCTCATTTTGAGCCATTTTTTTCATTCCTTGGAAATATACACTTAAAAAATTATATTTCTTAAACTTTACTCTATTTAACATTTTCTTTTAATTTCAATTTTAATGTTAGCATTAAATAACTTTTATTTCCAACGGCTCCTTTACTATTTTTAACAAAATGTTGTAACTCTTCTTTTTTTCCACAATGATTAACTTTAATTTTTAACCCTATAAATATCCATGCAAGCACTCTTTTCTATCATTATTTCATCTTCATTTGTGCTTGATGATGGGTGGAGTGTCAACTTGAATGTTTCTTATTTCAAATGTTTCAAAATTTTATACACAATTTATATCCAGAGAGATCAAGCAACGTTATGATTAATTGTGAAAAACTACACACTCGTAAACTAATATAGATGCAAACACAATGAAAATTTATCATATTTCAATGTTAAAATGATGCTAATATTATCCAAATTGTCATGTCCCATCGGATACATGCACAAATCTTGTGATCATGCACATCTTAAGGGTGTGTGACATTGTGACGTTCCTGACTTGGCTACTTGGAAACAACAAGGATACTTCGTCTAGACTACGACTCTTCACTTATATCACACCCATACTATGTTCTAGGCTACGGGCGAGTCACACCCCTACTCTAGTTCAACTCACTTGTATAATTAGAAAATCTTGTTAACAATTTAACATTTAGTCATTTAAGCATACATCCATGAACATGTGAAACTAAGAGAAAACTTGCAAAACAAACAAGAGACACATAGATGTAGTGTGGGAGACACAAGACGTTCTTAATACTCGGCTAAGTCTTATTATTGTGAAAAAATTACAATATGAGCACTATTGGCTTATTTTACAATGTGGGGAGAGTTGCACAACTTGCCTCACCTCACCAAGACACTCATACATAGATTCATCACATCAAGACTCATCCATTGCAACAAATTTTGTGACTCCTTTTGTGCACCTCAGACGTACAACCACCGCAAACTCATTGTCTCTTATATGTTGCAAGACTTCACATAGACCTTCATCTCTATCTCATAGCATGCCTCAGCCAGACCCGCGACAAGACTTCACCAAGCTCCAAAGTCATCCTGACTGCTGCTAGACTCAACCCAAATAAGGTCACCCCATCTCTATTCAAAGAATCACCTCAAGGAATTACAATTCCTCCTATGTGGTGTGAATTGGATCCTTGAGGGAGCTCGCCCCTCCTTGTCCAAATATGTCGCAGACCCTCAGAGCTGATGTTTTCCTCTTCACTTTCTCTATCCCTTCTTGGTTTTGCACCTTGTGCTCTTATATGGACTCCAAACATCACCTTCGTGAGTTATCACATTTTTTTGGTGTGTCATTCCCCTTCATGAACCATCGCTACCAAATGACCCAACACACTCCTTCACAGACCTGGTGTGCCCAAATTAACCTATGTGCTCATCAACCTTCACCTCCCTTGGGACCAGTGCACCCTAGCCTTGGTGTTCTCCTCATGTCAACATGCCCTGACCTCTTTGGTGTGCTTCTTCTCTTGGTCACTTTTGTCTCATGTTTTGCCTCATGTTTTGGTAATCTTGGCATACTCATGCACCCAAGGTGCCCACATTCCAAACTAGTGTGAATCTTCGGTACCAAAGAAACCGAAAATTATGTCTCCTTAAGGACTTGGGAGAAGGTTCTCATGCCCTTACAGCCAAGTACCTTACATCCTCCCCCACCTCAAGCATTTTTATTCCCTGAAAACATCCACAAAATATGTGATATCCAAGTCTCTACCTGAACTTGTGCCCCCATTGCAACAAAGTCTGTTGGAAACCCGATGTTTTGTGCCAACTAGAAACCCCAATGTTTTCCAAAGTGGAAATCCCAAGTTTCCTTACGAAGTGGAAACCCCAATTTTCCAAATCGCACTGCAATCATCCACAACATTGTGTAACCATCCACACTGCCCTCTGTGCAAAGTTGTGTGAGACCAATTTGTCTGCTACATTGGAAATATGACTCCTCCCTAAATCTATCTACAATGCCCAAGTTGCCACTGTCTCACTGCACTGATCACACTCTGTTCTATTGTTGTTGCCACCTCATGAAAAATGTCCAAGTGTTGAAATATTGTGATCTTGTTGTTGCACCCATATATCAACCAACTTAGCCATGTCTCTACACACTTCATGCCTCAAGTCCTACACTAGTCGAGTGATCAATCCAACCTTCTCGTCCAGTTCTTGAAATGTGCATCTCCATGTCTGAACTTAGTCTTTTCTGTCTACATCTTTGTCACTCCATCCAAATCCAAAGACAAAGACAAGTATCCACCCTTGTCTTATTGTTTCTTTCATTGTCCAATATTCTTCAAGGGTATAATTTGTAATGTCTGTGTGTTTTCCCTCCAAATTTACTAGTGCATCTATACTCTCGACCTCTTTGTCATGTAATTTTTCTTTCCCAAGTTGTGAACTTGTGAATAGCCAGTCCAACCATGACAATCCTTGAGTCTGCACACCCTCATGCACAAACTAGTCACTTCCTTCCACAATTTTTTTCATCCACACACATCCTTAGATCAAGGAAAGTTCACCCCTCACCTTGATGCAATATGAAGTCACCCAAAAACAAAGTCATTCATGGAACCTTGTACCTTGACTCCATTATCCAACTCATGGCATAGTTTTATAATCCTACACATAGTTCGCATCGCAACCAAGTATGCAAAGAGTCAAGGGAAATATACATGCATCTCATCTCTGCACATCCAACCAAATCCACACTTGCGACTAAATTTTGCAATGATTTCCACAAGTTTGGATCCCTTGTCCAAATTCTCCCCATATTCATTTGCTTCTTTCGATATGAAACGTCCCACCTACACCAAGAAATACAAGTCCATATTTCCTTTTCCCCACTACTTCATCACCCAACCATGTTATTGTGTCTACCTCTCTATTCCTTGGAATGGTTAGGCTTAGCCCTCAACCATGCTTCCCAATACTAAAGAAACACTCATTTCTTGGTAATCTCTTCATGCTACAATCTGCTTGTCCTCACAATCCTCCAAACCAAGGCAAGTCCTCAACTCACCTCCTTCTGTCGACGCACCTCTATGCAACGCAACATTTGCAATGAGTGTGGCCAATGCACCCACACCCCTCAAATGTGTTGGTTGTGGAGCCTGATTATCTTCTAGATTCAAAGGTCTTTGTTTTCAGCCATGTTTATACCCCATGAAGACTTTACACCCCAGAAGAATGTACACTCTTCCACGCAGGGGAGTGTAGAGGGGGGTTACACCCTCTGGGAAAAATTTCCTTGTAAAAGTATATTGTAATTTCAATGTAAATCTGGACCATTCATTATAAGGTCACAAATCTAATGGTAGAAGTTATGTTAGGGTTTTTTCCCTACAAGGAAACCCTCTCTTATGAGGGAAAAGTATTGCGGCTAGGCATGATAGGGAATATTGTATTCTTAGATAGGAGATTGTGAAAGAAAGAAGAGGAAGTTACAACAGGTTTGTTGTAGTTTGTATCCCTTCGATTGCTATATAATAATAAAGGAAGGACCTGACAATTTCTTTGGTGGGTGTAGCCCACACTGGGTGAACCAAGTATATGTGTGTCTCTATTGTATTGTGTATCTTCTGTATTTGATTTCCACATTTGTTTTATTTTATTGCTCCACGATCCTGTTTTTCTAACAAAATGTCCCAACGAACTATCCAAAGTGCTCCAAGTAGAATAAGTCACCTCAAATAAATCTCATGCCTTAGGAACATTTGAACCAGTACTTCTGCTAACCTCAACCAATGACCCTTCTAGATATTTTTAGTCATCCCAAAATCATCCACAATTCACCAAGGTGAGCTTTGCCTCATCCAATGTCCCACACCAAAGGCGAGAAAACAACACCCAAGTCACCTGGTCTGTGTTCTTTCCAATTAGGTTGACTAACAATAATTCTTGGTCGAATTCTCTGTTGAGTCAATCCATATCCTAGAACAGAACTATCTTGCACCTTCTGCAAGCATCCAAACTCTAGCACTTTCATTGTGACTTTTCAAGTCACCACATGACTCAAAAAATGTGTCTAAAGCACCAACGCACTAAGGTACTCATCCAAGAGTTGCGAAACTCCTCAATTCACCTCCACAATTGCATACAAATATGCCTAAGTCCACCACATGACTCGTCTAGGTAGGTTTCCCCAAGCTCTTTGCACATTCGCACAAGTCAAGGCATCCCAACCTACTACATGAATTCCTCGAATCTACACCACTTGAACAACCCTCAAGTTTTTCAGTTTACACGAAGGAAAAATATTACACTTGAACTACCAAGTCATCTGACTTCCCTTTGAAGAACTCGCTGCAACACTTAGGAAATGCAAGAACTCAAAACCAACCATACCTTTCCAACATCATTCTTGGCTACACCCTTGGTTCAAGTCTATTATAATAGGAATTCACTTTCCCAAGCCATCGACTCTCTACATGAACTCCCCTTAATCACCATTTGCAGATCCAAAATCTTGCATAGCACCTTCGCTATGATATAAGGCTAAGTCCATCTGTCCACTTCAAAAATATATCCGAGTCCCAAACTTCACGTGCAACGGTCGAACTCATCTCCAATGTCTTTCCATCTTTTCAACTTGATTTATTTTTCTTCAAGGAACCATGCATACGCTATCTGATTTCCAAGTCATACTTTTGTTAACCGGCTTACGTAGCTCTAAAAAGAGTCACCTCATTCGAAGGCTGCGGTCGAACCTCTCATCCAACAACCCAACTCAACTCAATTGTTGTTCTTGATCATGCATGAAACGAACATGTCATGATGAAAATGTGCCCAACCAATTTCCTTACTGCAAAACTACTCTAGGTTGTATCAAGTTGCCCAACTCACCCAAGTGCTTAAACTCATCACAACCTAAAAATGCTCCACTTCTCGATCACTTTTGCGATCACCCACTACGATCACTCTCTACGATCAAATATGTGACAAGTCTTTTGAAAATTCCTATGCTCGTCTACCTTTCCCAAGTTCTTCGGTTCACTACAAAATCTGCACCTTGTCTTGTAAGTTGTGTGCACAGGTATAGCACTTACATCCATTGCAAATCAAATTGACTAAGTTTATTCCAAGATTATCTCTGCAAAAGGTGAGTCCACCTTACTGAATGATTCACCAAGTCTGCACCCAAACTATCTCTATGATCAAATCTATGACAAGTCATGTGATGAGCTCTATGGCCACCCACCTTGCCTAAGTGCTTTGTTTCTAGGCTACAAGTGAGCCACACTCCTACTCTAGTGCAACTCACTTGTATACTTAGATAACCTTGTTAACATCTTAACACTTAGTCATTTAAGCATACATCCATGAACATGCGAAACCAAGAAAACAATTGTGAAAAAAACAAGAGACACACATATATAGTGCGGGTGGCACAAGATATGTCTAATACTTGGCTAAATCTTATTATTGCAAAACAATTACAATATGAGCACTAACATCTCAGTTTACAACTTGGGAAAAGTCACATGACTTGTCTCACCTCGCCAAGACACTCATACACAGATTTGTCACACCAAGACTCATTTGTCACAACAAATTTCATAACTCCTGCGGTGCACCTCAAACATGCACCCACCACAAACTCACCGTCTCTTCTCTGTCACAAGACTTCACACATACATGTGGTTCTATCTCATAGCATGTCTCGCCCATACCTATGACAAGACTTCCTGAAGCTCCAAAGTCACCCTTCTTTCTGCTAGAATCAACCCAAAGAAGGTCGCCCCAACTCTATCCACAAAATCACCTCAAGGAAACACAAGTCGTCCCATATGGAATGTCTTGGCTACTTGAGGGAGGTTTCCCCTCCTTGTCCAAATCTTTCGTAGAACCTCATAGTTGATTTTGTCCTCTTTGCTTACTCTATTTCTTCTTGGTTGTGCATCGTGTGCTCTTATATGCACTCCAAACGTCACCTTTGTGAATCGTCGCATCCTTTGGGTGTGGTGTGCCCCTTCATGAAGCATGATGTTCAAACAAATCAATGCACCCCTTCATGGACCCAGTGCACCCAAATGAACCCATGCACTTGTCAACCTTCGCATCCCTTGGGACTGGCATGCCCCAACCTTGGTGTGCTTCTCATGTTGACATGCCCCAAACTCTTTGGTGCACCCCTTCTCTTGGTCGCTTCCGCCCCATGATTTCCCTCATGCTTGGGCAAGCCCCTTGGTGTATTTGAGCGCCCAACATGCCTAGTTTCCCTACTAGTGTGACTCTTGGGTTCTAAAGCAATCCCAAATTCCGTCTCCTTGAGGACTTGGGAGAGGGTGTCCATACACTTCTAGTCGAGTACCTTAAAAACTACATCACCAAGGTTATGCTAACAATACTCATAATGACACTAATATGATGCATAAAGACTAAGGAAATACCAAAAAAACACGTTTGAAACAAAATGATGTAAAATCAAACTTGGTTTTAATCATTTTAGTCACAAATTCAACGCATTCAATTAATTGCACATTGAAAACCAAGATGTAAAAACGATGCTTCAAGGATAGTAGCAACGTAAAACTGATGTGCCTCATTTATCATATTTGACGTCATGGAAACATAATTTGTTTTGCTAAAGATTTAACTACATTGCAACGCTAAATATGACACTACAGCCCCGTATTGTATTAGTGGAAGTTGACATGTTAAAGCTATCCCTACAACCACATATACAAATAACATAAATCTCACAAAAACCATTTAAAAGTTAATGTGTGATGGGGCATCGTCTTCCTTGAAATCCTTTGTTGGAAAACTCTGCATTTCATGATGTTTAACTTTTTTTCCTTGGTCATTGAGGAAAGTGTTCACACATAGATTCAAAGAACATTTTTAAACATATCTTTTGGGTAAATGTAATAGGTAATTCCTTAAAAGAATATCATTTATATAACCCCAAGACAGAAGTACGTGTCGAAGAGATAGAACCTGAATGTGATTATGAGTTTATATAGTTAATGATTTGCTTAAGTTATGGATGAACCACATTTATTGAAAAATCATTATAATGTGACCATTATATTTATATTATGTGTATGTATAATAAGGTGGTTATACATTGAAAAGGTATATGATATTTTTTTCATATATTGATATTTAAATATGATATAAGCATAGAGAGGTTTTCACAATGTAACATGTTAGATATCAATTTTGGGATTAATTGCATAGAGTAAGTCATTAATCTATGATTCATATCTATGAGTATTAGTCACAATTAACTAATAATTCTCATGATTTGAATAGTTCATTTAGTACTTATTGTATTCGATGATTTTGGGGAAAAATTCACACTGAAGCGCGCTCGATCCAAAGACATCTTGGGATGGGTAACCGTTTGGGAAGTCCTGGTTACAGGGGGCAAGCCCTCAAAGTGATGATTGATACTATGTGATTCATTTCACTAGTTTTAATCCAACTTCTTCACCCCTGTGAACATTACCTAATTAATATTAATCAAATCATGAGAATTATGAATCACTTACAACTAATACTAATAAATATGAATTATAGATTAATAATTTACTCTACTAAGTTAGTCCCAAAATTTTTATTTAAAAATAAAATATATTTTATTTTTATAAAAATAAATAATTAAATATAAAAATATAAAATATCATAATATGATTTACAGTTAATCCCAAAAATTTATTATTTAAAAAAAAATGTATTTTATTTTTATAAAAATAAACGATTAAATATTAAAATATAAAACATCATGACATAAAGGAATAATTGATATCTCGTTCTCTAGTCTATCACATACTATTGTTACCTCAATTTTCCATTACACATCCAATTTTATATTTGCCTCAATTTTCCATTAAACGTATAATTTTATATTTAGGAAAAAAAATTATAAGAACCTTATAAATAGTTACCCTAGGCAGAATTTCCATTACAAAATCTAACTCATCATGTAATGTAATGACGTAGCCCATATGTCTACACTAAAAAATGATAAAAGTGGCTTAAAAAAATGATAAAATTGGCAGTTGCTCATGATGGTGCAAAGTCAGGTCATTGAAATGCCTAATATTAGAATGTAGCTTGTATTTTTTTGACTTTGTACATACATGAGGCTTGCTTGTCAAATCTCTCGGTATTTAATATATCTAAAATTAAAATGGATCTATGTATATATTAATATTAAGTTTTTATTTTGTAAGTGGAGCAAGAAAATAATTCATTGGGTTATTGTATAGAGATAACTTAAAGTGATTGTTCTTACAATGGCCAAGGTTCAAATGTGAGTAGGCCATGCCCCTCTTCTACATGGGTTTTGTTGATGTGGCTATCGATTGATGATATAGTTTCTTGGCACATTATTTTAAGTGCTAGTGAGTCATATATTATTTAACCTACTATATATGATGTCAAAGTCGTCACCTCAAAGTTGTCAAAGCGGGGCATTAAAAATAGTGGATGTCAACTAAATCTAAATTTAAAGCTTCAAGTATATAACTCAATACCTATAAGCTTGAACATAAGATATCAACTCTTATACTTTGATGTCAAAGACTCAAACTAGAATAGGATTCATTTGCATGAAGGGGTCTATATCTTAGTTTAAGTAAGTGAGACACTTAGTTTTTTCTAGTATGGAACAGAGTGAATTTTCAAAAGAATAACACATTTGTGGTTAAGGATGAGATGGAAGAGGACTATCTTCGAGAACTAAACCATGGATCAAAAGTAGAATTTTCAATTTTCAACGTGGATTTTCCCCTCATTGCTTTTGAACTATAGTAGTCTAGATCCAACATGAATCTATTGGAGTATCTTTGTGCATCAATTAGAGTTAAAATTAGTTGAACCGACGAACCAATATTTGAAATACTTTCTCAAAACCAAGCTAGAATGGGTACGTTGATGGTCCTTTGAGGAACATGTTTCTAAGTCTAGTCTCTCCATTCAATAGAGAGATGGTTTTGTTTTTTTCCTTCTTAAAGGGGCATCATTGTCCCTCTAAGCACTATTGGACCTACTCTCTTAATAGTGGTGAAATGAAACACCTAAGATTCTCTTACTTATGGAATAACAACCTTCCACTATTTTTCCAAAGGTAGGCCACTTACAAATTAATGAACCCAACCCTTTACCTTTATTAGACCTACCCTCTTAATAGTGGTGAAATGAAACACCTAGGATTCTCTTACTTATGGAATACCAACCTTCCACTCTTTTTCCGAAGGTAGGCCACTTACAAATTAATGAACCCGACCCTTTACCTTTATATAGAGAATTAAACTCCAACAAATACTTATCCAACTCCAACTTAAGTAGAGAGACTCTATATGAATTAAATGGATATGCCACTAGCAACTCTCACACTCACTATCCCTATTAGGTAGTTCTATTGTTCTACCACCAATCTAAAAATAGATGTTGCTTGCACTTTTTTCTCCTTCCCCATTTAGAATTTTGATTCTTCTATTTTAGTCGAAATGTGTAAAAAAAGGATTCATAGCAAATAAATACAGGTTCCATTGACTTTGACAAGTTTCACTATAAAAAAATATTCTCTACCACACTACTCTGAATCCCTCCATTGAGAGAGAAAATCTAATAAAAAACTTCTACTCGTCAATATATCTAAAAGGAAAATAACTACTTTCATGGTTCAATTTTTCTCTGATTAGATTCTTTATATACATAACCATTTATATATCCATGGTGTAAAAAGTCTCCCATATATCGCATGTCCCAAATCATTGTTCTCCATGATTGGAGAGAAGAGTTGTGGAGGATATGATGAGCTAACTGGGACGAGATTGTTGTTATTTATATTTGTGTATGTTGGTTGTCACATTTCTTCAATATATGTAGGGTAATAGTCTTGATTTGAGTGTATGACATGTATCCATTTTAATGACAATATGACCATGAGATGGAACTAATGCTATTGTTGTTGCAATCGGGTTATGCAGGCCAATACCATATCTATTCAATATATGACAAGTTTCCAGAGACCCTTTCTTCCATGGTGATACGAGCCTTTACTATTACTTTTGTTGGGGCTATGGATCTGAGATAATTTCTACTAGACTATGCAATTTTGTAAAACACACTCATGAAAATGGATTTAGATGCTTAACGATGTACACTCTATTAGGGAGATGGATATCTAAGTTGTCCAACATAGACTCCATGAAAAAGAGTCTCTACTCATGAGGTGGTAATAATCGTATAAAAATAAATTTTCCTAAAGCTATTCCTACCTTAGTATTTTATATGTAGAAGGTATTTTATATACAGAGAATGGTAGTATTTGTAAGTTTTCATTTTCAAGATTTTTTTTCACTATCAAAATTATATCTCATATTTTGTGAAATTTGATTATAAAGTATATGTATATAACAAAACAATATAAACAATCACTTAGGTGGGAAAAACAAAGTACAAAGAATTGCAAACTATTTCGGACATCTACCCATCACAGTTCAGTTTTACCATTTTGTTAACAATGTTAGTAAATCTAAATATTAAATAATATTATCTGTAAGCATAAAAAATTGGTGAACACACAATCCACCTGTTACATACTCTTACATACTCTTACTCTTCTAACAGAAAAAACTAAAATTCACATATCATTGAAAATGACATATAAAACCCAATTCAATAACTTGTGTAACTGGAATAAATGCCACATAGACTATCTTCTAAATTGTTTCATTGAAATATTCAATTGCTACATATTAGATTTGAAATATGCTTCAAAACTCCACACTCAATTGTTATCCATGTATACTATAACAATTGAGAGTAGAAATTGCCTTGCTGAAAAGAGTTGCGTTTCGAATTGGTTGGTAGACTATTGAGCATGAAAAAAAGTCATCAAAGTAAATTTACAATAAGGTAAATTGTGAAGGTGATTCCATTGAAAATATCGACGGTCTGAGAGCACGACACCTCCATCGCTCACCCCGCTTATGTCAATTAGTTCGCATGGCCACTTATGTTGCTCACAGAGCCTCAAATCGACATAAAAATATCTACATTTTTCTCCAAATACCCTAAATATCAAGAGTTTTATCACCATTATAAGTTCTAAATCGTTCAAATTCGCTCTTCGAGCCATTTCTGAGCTTAATTTGCAAGCATATATGCCATTAACAGACCTCGAACTTATCCCATATAGCAGCGTCGTCCACAGATTTACCTGCAAAAATAAAGAGAGAAATGAGGCATGGGAAGCTCCAGACCCCGTCCTTAAAACAAATCCACTCATACGATTGATCTCTCATTGAGGGAGATTAGGGCCAAGGCCATTGGAATGAACGACTAGGACAACTCAATGGTTGTCGAACTAGAGCTCATGGCAAGGGCCATTGGAATGAACGACCAGGACTATCTCGATGGTTGTCGAACCAGTATTTGGTTGGATAATTTGGCTTAGTCAAATAATCGAGCTATCAGCATTTCAAAAAAGAATTCCATTCTTAAGGGTGGCATGTGTCGGGTAGTATTTATGATCCTAATGGAACAAGATGGTTCACTATGCATGAGAGCTAGGAAATGCATCGAACAATATAGTTGAAGCCTACTCATTGAATGTGGACTCATCATTACTAGGAAATATGGAATCAAGACCTTATTTCTCTTTGGGGACTTAATGTTAATCATCAAAGCAACGATAACCCAGTATAACCTTAGAGGGATCAAGCACCAAGGCATCATAGTATAACCCTACAGGGATCAAGCACCAAGGCATCATTGCACGAACCAAATAGGTCTTGTCTCAGTTTGAAAAGGTTAATCTCTTTGTGGGAAACTTAATGGTTAGGTAGATGCATGGAAAAAATTTGCCACCTCGCTAAATCCCGGAATCATTATGGAGAATGGGGATTATTATCAAGCCACAATTCCCTAATATTTATTAACATTGGATGGGGTTAATTGACAATTACATGGTTAAATGGTCATTAATGAATGTCCATTCCATGTGGCATCTAAGTTCACACAATTCGAACAGCGAGCAGAAAGACAACAAGACCGAACAAGCCCCTACAATCATTTACTTTAGTAGTTCTCGTTCACAAGATATCAAAGCGCAAACATGAAACATGCTAATAGGTATGGGATTAATAATGAGTGAACCATTTGAGTTGTGGTCTAGAGGGTTGGTATGGCAGAGGATGAGCTCTGTTAAGGAGTGTAAGTGCAAGTGTCAAAGCTCATAGACCTAGAATTGGTGAGCTCTAGACTCAATTGTTGAGGTGTTGTTGTGGATGGTGAAAGTGGGCAAGTTGTGGTTTCTCCATCAAATTCATGTTAGTAATGTTTTGATATGTTTCACTCCATTCACGTTATTCCTTCATGTTGGATTGATCTTTTGTTATGCATAGTTCATGTTGGGAAGCGAAAGCATAAACACTCACAGATTAATGGAAAAATAATATAGACAATAGGAATCAATCACACAATGAACACAATGATTTATGTGGTAAAAACCTTCACAAGGGAAACATCTACGCAAAAATGATAATTGGTATTCTTCTTGATCAAGGGAGAATTACAACAGCCAAACACATGCTTACAAAACTCTCACAATGCCTGGTTTTGCATCTATGGGTATGCATAGATATATATCATCTATCACACAATTACAAAAACTAATCAAACAGTTACACAATCTTATCAATTTAGTGTGCATGCATGCATATTATATTTTTAGTTGATTTGGTTCAGTTAACTACAGAATATTGGGAGTTAAGAAATACGATCTGCATGGGAAATTGGTTGTCACGTTTCAACAATCTCCACCTTGACAACAATTTACTTGATACATCATGCCCGAATATATTCATCACCTTTCCTGCAAGCCAAGAGAAGCCAAACACCATCACAAATCTGCAACTTCTCTAATAGTAATGTTATGAGAACATGTCTCCACTATTTGCTCGAGTATGGAACATTATTTCTCCATCAATAACATGTCTTACAAAATGATGCATTGTCCCATTTTGATAAGTTGGGTTGTTAGTCAAAAGCACAAAACTTTGACCACCACATAACACCTCATCCTGTACTTTTCCAAACTTACTCAATAGATCCTTGCATTCTTGCAAGACATAACCTGAGGTAGGTCTCCTCTTGTACAAATCTCTTGAATCATATCCACAGACTAAATCACTATAACCATTGTAGTTGATACATGTGTTTCTGTGCTTCTAAGATACTGAAGCACCCATTTCCATTATTTTCATCCGGTTTTTCCATGTGTCCACTCACAACACCAACTGCATGTGAAATACTTGAACATTCCCATTTCAATCATCAGCACCCATTTCCATGCTCTTCACCTGGTTTTTCCATGTGTCTAGTGACAACCCCAACGGCATGTGAAATACTAACCATTTCCATCGCATACATCAAAATTCATACTAGCATACGATGCTCGAGACATATAACCATTTTCTTCTTCATTAGTTAGGACATAAACCTGAAGAAAAATTACAATGGAAATCCAAACATATTTTACCAGTTTCACATTATTCATACCAAATTTCCTGAATATCTTGACCACATAATTCTATTTTGATAACCAAGGCTTACCATCTTTCTTGTCTCTGTGTATTTCCATGTCCAATATTTGTTTCGTTGCTCCTAGATCCTTCATATCAAACATCCAAACAAAGTGATCCAACATGTTGATCTCAAACATGCTTGTGCTTGAAACAAGCATAACATTTAACAACAAGATAATAAATATACCATAAACACAATGGTTACATTCACTTTTTGTAAAATTTGGTTCAACATGAAGGAATCAAACATAATTTACCTAGTTACCTTAGGCTATAAAATGATTCTTGAGTTTGCAAACAAACCTTTTGTTGCTATTTTGAACTAACCTTTTTTGTTGTTCCATATACATCTCCTTATCCAAAAAATCCATGTAAAACAGTTTTAACATCTAGTTGTACTAACTCAAGATCAAGTAACACAACTAGTGCTAACACAACAGGAATAGAAACAAGCTTTTAACAACTGAAGAGAAACTTTCATGGAAGTCAATACCTTCCAAATACCTTTTTTCTACCAATCATGGTTTGAACCTTTCATCTTTTACTATGTTTGATTTTATATAAGGAGATTCATAAAACACTGCATCTTTGTCCATGATGATTATGTAGGAAGCAGGATCCCAGAATCCGTGTCCCCTTACATCATCACCATATCAAAGATCTACCTATTTGATCTAGGTCCTACTTAGAATGTTGATAAAAACATAATAACCACAACCAAATAATTTCACATTTGAGTAATCACCAGATGACATGTTCATACCTCTTACTGAATCTTCCACTCTTTTGCAACCAATGGTGATCGAGTTATCAGATACCACAACCTATTCTTCCCACAACTATTGTTGCAACTTGGCATTATTGAACATGCCATTTCGATCTCGGCTTCCATGTGTTAGAAAAACAGGATCGTGGAGCAATAAAATAAAACAAATGCGGAAACAAAACATAGAAGATACACAATACAAGAGAGACACATATTTACGTGGTTCACCCAGTGTGGGCTACGTCCACCAGAGAAATTGTCAGGTCCTTCCTTTATTATTATCCAGCAAATGAAGGGATACAACCTATAGCAAAAGCCGTTGTAACTTCCTCTTCTTTCTCTCACAGTCTCCTCTCTCAGAATACAATACTCACCATCATACATAGCCATAATACATTTCCCTCATAAAAGAGGATTTCCTTCTAGGGCAAAAAACAATAATATAATTTCTACCGTTAGATCTGCGACCTTATAATGAATGGTCCAGATTTACAATGAAATTACAATATACTTTTACAAGGCAATTTTTCCTTCGGGGGCTTCGCCCCCAAACCCCCTAGTCGGGGGGATAGGCCCCCCGAACCCCCCTCTGCACTCACCCGCATGGAAGAGTGTACATACTTCTAGGGTGTAAAGTCTTCATGGGATATAAACATGGCTGAAAAAATACAAGACCTCTGAGTCAGGAAGATAATCAGGCTCCACAACCAACACCATGCAATAATTTCCAAGTTCCATGGATCTGAACCTACCTTCATCATATATTGTCAAACATGCGTTGACCTACCAATGTTCATTTCAGTACAAATCTCTAAACATATCAGTTTTTCTACAGACCCACCTTTCTAACCTGGACACACTATTCCACCTCGAACATTGCATTAAAAAAACCTTGACCATTCTGGCCAAGCCGACCCAAGTGAAACTTTTTCACTCACCTCCAAGGACTTTACAATGGATTCTCAGTGCTCCACCTTAACATGAACATTCCCTTGACCCAAGCCGTCCAAGCGAGCCAAGTAAGCCTTCACTGCCCACCTCCAGGCCCATTTACAATGAAGTTTGTCAAGCCTTTCATTACATGTAATCCACAAAACAATATGAGGCTACCCAAAAAACATGGACCTGAAAAATCACGTGCTTTGACCTAAAAAACATATTTAACTCATTAACTCTTTCACCGAGTCAAGGTTAACCCAACATACATGCCCCTCAAAATATTCAATCTACCTAAATCTATTGTGGTGACCTAATAAACTAGGGTACACATGGGTCTTAGAGACTTGTGCTCATTTACATGCAATCAATAATTTTTACAACTACAAGGTAAATACATTTTTTTTATTTCCTTCACAGTGACTCAACCATCACCTTGTTATTTTCTTGTTGTAAGAGCACATCAAGCATCTTGAAGTTCCATAACTCAAAGTTATTTTTGTCCTTGAATTTATCCACCTCAAACTTTGAACTCTCATCTTTTGTCATTCACCCAAAACTATCCAAAAACTACAACTTATAACACTAAGCTCTTTCTTATATTTAAACTCCAAAATATTTAATTAAAAAATTTAAACAAATATTTAAAATATTTTCTTTAAAAACTTTTAAAAAACAAAGTTTCCATGCATTCTCTATTTTTATTAGGTTCTTGGTCTTTATTGCTTACCATTAAGGGAGTGCAGTCTGTATACATATTCTATTTTTAGTTCATTTGGTTCAACTAACTACAAAATACTAGGACTTAAGAAATAAGTTTCAACAATTCCACCCACTCTAAGTAGAGGAACTGGGACGTTTCTTCTCACTAGATGTCTTGAGTTGGGGTATAGAGTGCCACTATCACTGAGAGAAAGGCAATAAATGAGGTTCAACAACTATGGCAAGTGAAGATCTCTGAGAATTCAAGCAGGTTCTACACAGACACAAGAAAATAACTCAGGCTAGTAGCGCTCTTTTGGTCATTGCCTTTAAGGTGGCCTGGCTGGAATGCTCCATTACAACTTACTTAGACTACCAATTTCTAGAATCTTCTTCTCACTCAAAAGTATCGGATAGATTCGTTGGAAGCAGAATGTAGTAGGTTATCTGCTTACAATGTTAGTAATTGTAAGCAGGTAATTGCAAGTTACAATGGATAGTAAGTAATTGCAGGTTACAATGGATAGTTAGATATAATTTGTCCAAAAAAAAATGTCCTTTTTCCTGTTGCAGATGGTCACCACGAGAAATGTTTTAACGTAACTTTTCAAACTCGTATCGTTCTGCGAAACCATCCATTGAAAATCGAGAAAGGCGTCTTCCAGTCAAAATCGAACCTGCAACCCAGCAGTGTGGGGTGTTCTTCTTTCATCGACGGTAAAACAACCTCCCATTCACTACATATGATGAGGCAAGTTAAGTGTGATGATGAAAATAATTTGGCCATATAAACTCTACTCCGCTTTCACAAGTATAGGTGTAGAAAAAGATAATGAAATTCGGAGGAATGCCAGAGAAGTTCTATGCTACAATCAGTCATACTTTCGGACATATGTCTGTTATTTGAGCGGGGATATGCAAACTCACTATCAATCATCCTTTACTCCCATGATAACAACACTACCAGAGAGGAGAAAATCAGAGCATATACTCGCAAATGGTAAAGCAGTATCATAATCACGATCGATGAAGTTACTCTCAAAATATTGATTAGGAGGGATGATAAAACGAAAATTTTGACAAGTGTAGCAGCACTTATGCGTACAAGAAATTTTTTTAACTTGAAAGGAACTTTAAAAGATTAATTTCGAACACTAGATTAAGAACGATTAAAATAAATTGAAATATAAATTATAAAGAAAATCAATTTTTTTTTTAATTCTTTAAATATTACATTGATTAAACTATGTTATATCAGATATTGTTTGGGAAATCATATCATTGTATTTATACCTAAATTTTCTGTCTATTAATAGGTTTATATTTTATTTATAGTTGATATTTATATTTATTTTATTAGAATTGTTTTTTTTAATGTTATTAATTTTATGTTGAATATGAAAAGAATTACACATTTTATATTGTTTGAGAAATCATATCATTGTAAATATATTTAATTTTTCTGCGATAGGTTTATATTTTATTTATAGTTGATATTTATATTTATTTTATTAGAATTGTTTTTTGTTAATGTTATCAATTTTATGTTGAATATGAAAGGAATTACACATCTTTTACACCTTTATACTTGGTAAAAAACATTTTTAAACATAATAAGATTTTCTTTGCTTTCAATTAATATATAAATATAGGTATTTTATTTTAAAGTTATATTGAAATATTTTACTTAAAACAAACAATGAAATATTTTACTTATGGTCTAACACATTTTTTTTGTTCTTAATATTTTTTAAAATGCTACATATCAACTTTTTGTTGAATAGAAAAGAAATTATACATCTAAGTTACTCCCTTATGCTAGGCTTCATAAAATATAGAATAATAATTAATAGAGAGAGAAATAAGTATTTTTAATATAAAGTTGAAATTGAAGCATTTTACTTAAGCTCAATATTGGAATATTAATATTTGATTTATCATTGACATTGATATATGTTTATTTGTTATTGATGATCATGATGGTTATTAATGTCCACTAAAATCAATTGTGTTTTATGTGAACTTAAAAAATGTAAGGAATAGCTTGGATTTTTTTAGAATTTTATTTATGTGCTTAACAAGTTTTAAGAGAAGCATTTCTAAATCACCATAGTTTTGATGAGTTAAAATGTTAAGAAAATCTATATTATAAAAAAATATTTTGAAATTGAGATTTAATGTGAATATACTCAAAAAGATTTAAGTGAAAGTGTTTTTCATTTAATTGATAAGATTTTTTATCCATATAAGAATCTATTTTCATGATAAAAAGCTTAATAAAACAAAGAAACCAACGATAATAAATACTAAAGAGGTAACAAAACCTAAATGCCACCTATCTAGAAACCTTAAAATTATAATTAATATTAAAATCTAAAAATCAATAAATATTATTAAGGTGAAATCTCTATTAATAATATTAATGTTGATATGTAAAGTTTAAAACCTGTTAGTTGAATTAGGGTAAGGTTAGAAATTCTCTAAGATTTATTAACACTAGATTATTACTCAAGAATAAGATTTATTAATACTAGAATATTACTATAGAATAACCCTATAGTAATAATAATAACAAAATATCCTTATTAATGTTCAGGGTAAAATAAAGTTGGTTTTTTAAATAATAGGTTCATTACTTATTAGTCCCTGCCCGGACTATAACTTTCGCCCCCCGGTCAACACCCTTTGACTGTCCATTAGTTAGTGCAATTTGCTACAATAATGGGTGGTTTTTGCTTGACCACTTATTAATTCATTCACTTTTTTTGAATTTTTATATTAATTGTATTTATTTTTAAAAACAAAATTATTTTCTTATTTATTTTTAAAATTATTTAATTGTTTTGGCTGAGATTGGTTTGATTTTACTTTATTTACATTTTTTTTTTAACTCAATTGTAAGAAATAAAAACTATTTAATAAAAATAATTATCTTAGTGGGTATTTTGTACTGATTGCAATCTGACAATGTTGCAAAACAATTGAATTTTTGACACTACAATTGATATGTTGCAGGCGAAAGACAGGAACGAAAATGTACTAATGACATCACTCAAGGGTAGGGTAGTCCACTTGGCATGTTGCATGGAGTTGCGACTTCATGCTCCACCATATGTAAAACAACTTAACTTATAGAAGAACCCAATTTAATTGCAATCTTGAAGATTACATGAAGGGTGAGATGCATGCCATCTAATTCGGGCCATGGTGAAGTAGAAATATTGAGTAAATAATTACGATGAAGAAGATCCCATTCTCAGGCTGTAGTCGCTTGGAAAGAATGACTCCATGCTCAAGAAATCCAACACTAGGAAAAATGATCCCGTGCTCAAGAAATCCAACACTCGACCCTTTTAGACGACTGAAAAGGAATCTGAGGACAACGAGGAGGAATCCCACGAATTCCTCCAACCTTTGTTCCCATGGTTGTATGAGAAGGTATGAACCTTTGTTCCCATGGCTGTATAAGAAGGTACATTCTCATATAAACAACCTCTGGAGGAATTCATGAGCTCTTGGCCTAAAAAACCTGCAACCTATAGGTAAGGCAATTGACAAATTCTATTTTTTTTAGAGGTCACAAATTTGACAAGTTTTGTTTTCGCATTTCTCTTTGCGTTACCTTCATATATCCGTCGTATTCATGTGTTTGGCTATATTTTCCAAAAACTTTATTTAAGTAATTAGAATCGATCCCTAGAGCTTCAGAATCGTTTCCAACAGCTTTAGGCCTAGTGTTCTCAACTCCTCAGTGTATTTTCCTACAATCTCTCTGTAAGAAAAACGCTTTAGAGATACAATGCTAAATATACAGACAAAAAGGAGATGAAAAACTATATTCAAAACTATGTTCTAAAGAAACTAAATGACATTAGAAAATCGTCATGTTACTTCAAGAATATCTAAAATTAAATATATCTTGGAGAGAAAACACATATTTGGTCAATTGAGATTACTATAAATTGCTATCCTCCATGTCTGAATCTAGATCTTACCCTTAGAGTAGCAGGCCATTCAGATCCAGGTGCCATCACGGTTCTAATGCAGGGGGATGTCAGCGGCCTGCAAGTACTAAAATTTGGAAAGTGGGTCATCATAGAACCCATACCCAACGCCTTCGTCGTTAACTTGGAATATCAACTACATGTCAGTAAAGGCTGGAAGGCACATCCAATCTATTATACTTAATATAATTTCCTTGATCCTTTTAAAACTTGATGGCGTTCATAAATAAATCTTCTAATTGTTTGTGTAAAATAAACAGGTTGTGAGCAATGGGAAATTTAGGAGTGTTGAGCATCGAGCAGTAACCAACACTGCCACTGCATGTATGTCAATTCCTACGTTCTATCCCTCTTCCATGGATTTCTTCATTGCTCCTGCAGCGTCCATGATTGATTATCAACATCTGTCTCTGTACAGACGATATAAGTATGAGTTCTCCATAGTTTTTTTGAACCAGACATTAAAGTTCAAGTGGTGCCATCCCACCAGAGTCTCTGGACTCCATCCCATCCTCTAATTCATGATCATGAACTGAAAGCCTATAATCAGGAAGGATATGGAGTTGTAGAACATAGGAATCAGTAAGGCTTAAGTCGTTTGTAAAGCATGCATGGCGGCAAATACACATGGAAAAGCCCTAACTTGGAGAAAACAAGGGCATGACAGGTGGCAAGGTAAATGCTATAAAATAAGTGTCAATCAATGTGAGAAAGCGTATCCTTGATCAAATCGCTAATGACTAAATCCATTTCAAACTAGATCCAATTTTTAAAATGTTAAACTATGTGAATTTTACATTCTAAATTTTTATTAATTAAAATTCTTTTAAAATTTTTAGTATTGTTTTCAATATAAATGGATAAATAATTTATAGATATGTTTCTTGTTCTTGAATATATAGACCGACCTACATATGCAAATTGGGAACCCACCATCTAGCGCATCTTGCTAGTGAGTCTTCCAACTTATTGGACATAGGGGTTCCGCAAGAACTAGTTAGTTTGGTATGGTCATTCTAGATCGAGATGGGATAAAATCAAGTGAGGGGAATGACCAAGATTGGGGAAGGATCATTGAATGAAAGAACCTCAGTTGGGTCTAGATAACACTTACCTATAGAAAGACTTCATTTACTACTTTCTAGGCTATTATTTTTCTTATTATTTCTTCTCTGGCTGAATCCGAGTTTTGTTATTATTTAACATCTCTTTTCTGCCAAAACATAGAAATCCCTCCAAGTCTCTGTAATCTTGTGTTGAAAACTATGCCCAACTCATTCACTATAAACCATCCTAAATTCCAAATTTCATGGTTACCCAGTGCTATAATGAAGTGAAGTGTTATTTTCTGTCATATCACAACTTAGATTAAAATAAAACAAACACTCCATCATAAATCTCTGTGTTGTTAATTCTCTATTCGTGGCGTTGTTGGCGGTATATAAATTTGGGGTTGGGTTGGGTGAAGTTTTAATTTCTCAAGTTAGTTATAAAGTGGGGATTTTTGTGATATAGTTTATTTGACGTTGGTTTCATGGGGAGAATTGAGCTTTGCTTCTCTTTATTGCATAGGTTATAATAGTGGAAGCATTGATACTATTCTCAAGTTGGTGAAGGGTGCTACTATTTGAAATGATAAGAGAATTCAGAGTCCCTTATTTATCAGACTTGTATAATTTTATATTAGAGGAGAAAATAATGCAATCAATAATAGAGGAATATGAGAGACTTTTTCAGGAAAATACTAGCTCAAGTAAAAGTATTGAAGAACATCAATAAAATTCCATTTCCTAAAGCAATTACCTGATGCAACCTAGGATTTAGCAGAGAGAAATTACATGTTTTCTTCTTCCATGACTTCTTGCCCTAATTTTTTTTAAAGTAAGACCGTTTTGGGTGTTTTCTTCCATATAAGCATTTGTTGTTGTGTGGTAGGATGAGTAAATGCCAATGATGATTCTTTTACTCTTTCTCTGGTACAAGAAAGTCCATCTGTATAGACCAAATACATTTTTTTTCTTGATTGTTGTAACATCTCGCTCTTGCGTGCACTGAACAAACTTATTCTTTGAGGACATTTGCTTGCAAGTGATCCATATTATTATACCATTGGGCATTTGATTATGATTATGAGGCATTATGGGTTGATTACATGTTATTTTTCTGTATTGACATAGACAGGTGCTATTGACTCTGTTTTCCTGAGTGTGTAGGATTTTGGACCTTGAGGATACAGAGGCATCGATGGAACCCCTTAGACTCCGGATCGAGTCAGGGAGTGGAATATTGGGGTTTTGTTGTTGTATATATGACATTTGTGCATCTGATTAGATGATATGATTATGGATATATTTCTGACATGATTAGTTGATGATGCAGGATGATGATAGCTTGTCGACCAAGCTCACATGTGGAGTAAAGGGATCATGCATGACTACCAGAGATGTTGAGGGAGAGGTGTGGACAACAACCCTGCCACAACCTACTAGCACTCTGTCGTGGCTTGAACTGTAGGTTAACGATTGCCTAGTCCAAGAAGACTCACGATGCCATGAGGGGAGACTGCGACAGTTGCTCACAATGATTCTAAGGGGAATGCAATAAGGCAAGAGCCTTATTCCTTAGAGGCCCTTAGTCTCCCACACATCACCTGGTGGAGTTTTGACTCCAGGGGTTTTTTATTTCTACCAAGTCATTCAAGAGGCGAGTGGCACCCTTGGAGCACGTAGTGCGTTCTAAAGGTCATGTCACGCAAGAAAAATGGAAACAGGCGAGTGGCACCCTTGGAGCGTATAGTGCATCCTGAAGGGCATGTCGCACAGGGGAAACAGAATGAGGCAAGTGGCACCCTTGGAGCACCTAGTGCATCCTGAAGTTCAAATCGTGTTGTTAATTAATAAATGGATAAACCTAGATGGCCTTAGGACGAATAACATGATAAGAAAGATTTAAATTTGTTCCCATAATAAAATGTCGCCTAGCCTAGGAAAATAAAGTCTAGGTCTAAGTGGTACTTGTGATAAATTTTTTATCTATTTATATAAAAATAAATAAATAATAATGATAATCACCATTAATCATGTGACGAGAAGGGAGTAAGTAATTCATTTAATTTATAAAAATCTTTTGGGGGATAAAATTTAAAAAGGGGAAAAATGGGAAATAATTGTTTTGTCACTTATGCTAATTAAAATTTATTAATTAAAAAGGAAAAAGGGGGAATAAGTTAATTTTCTACACCTGCCAATTTGAGTTTTAAATAAAAAATGAAAGAGGGAAATCTAAAAGAATTAGGAAACTAGGAAAAAGAGGGAAAAATAAAAAGAAAGGGGAAACACAAGGAAAAAGCAGAAAGTCTAACTTAGTAAGGTATCCAGCATTTAAGAACTTTCTAAATTAAACTCAAGTAGTAAATTAGTAAGGGGGGAATTCATTAAAACTTGTAAGGGAATTTGGGGACACCTAGGAGCCATTCTAGGAATGCTTTTAGGTGGGTGAGGGAAATAGGAGTAAATAATTAATTAATTAAATTAATTTATGGTGCAATGAAGGGGATGGGTGACAGATGTATGGGGAGGATTTTATGAATTAAATTGTTGAAAAATAAATTAAATGGAAATATGGGAAAGTAAAGGACTTTGAAAATCTATATAATGGAGGGAGGAGAAGGATGATGGATCTCTTCTGTTATGCGTAACATTACACTGCTGAATTTTAGACTTGACTGACTTAGCTTGTGGGAGTTGGGATACACAACTCAGTGAGGAGTGGTAGCTCGGCCTTGAGAGGCAATCTAGGAGCTAGTTGATTCTCTGGTTAGTGTGTGTGGCCCCTTTGCGGCTCGAGGGGATAAGGGGGAAGAAGAGTACCCCTAGCGTTGGCTGGGAGGTATCGATGAAGTCTCATCAATCGGCAAGAGAGAGTTGCACGGAGCACGCGGGACAACAACTCAGAGTGGGCGACTTGGGCTATGATACATTTCCTTTATTTTTGCATGGTAGATTATCAATATACTTACACTTTTTCTATATTTTTTTAATTGGGTAAAGAAAATGATTGACTTAGCATTTTAATTGATAACTGAATTCCCTCCATAGCCTTAAGCTCATTGTTGATTGATTCCCTTGGCCTTCAATCCCTACATGTTGAGACTTCCCTTGGGCTGTTGATTGTTGTGAAGTTTTCACTTTCTGTCCTCGTCCCTATATATTTAGTCCATGCCTGAAAAGTTGTGGAGGAGCTAAATCGGTGGTCGTCACTTTGGTGCACAATGACCTATAGATTCAAACACCCTACTTTTTTGTGCGTGGATGAGGAGCGAAGGATGTGTTTTCTGATTTGTTTTCCCCCTTTCATCTCTGCGTTGATCTCCACCTTACCTTGGTTTCCGATTGTTATATCACCTCTGTGTCTTCGTCGTTCTCGGCATCTGAAAAATATGTTTGGTAATCTTTGCAGTTCAACACCCTCAACCACGAAAAGTTCAACACTACGTTTTATATAATTGTTGGATATTTGCTCTACGTTTTTGTATCTGGAACGCAATTCATTGTTGGATGTTTTGTCTACGTTTTTATATATTGAATGCATTATCATTGTTGGATGTATTGATATGCAATTTCACCTATTGAATGTGGTATCATTGCTAGATGTATTGTTGCCTGACGATTTTGCCAATTGTTACCTCGTCATATTTTTTTTAACTTATGATTGACCTGAGATGGATGCTATCCTCAGTTGTGTTAGTATCCGATTTTGTTTTCTTAAGACTGTGTTTTATTATTTAACAACATTCTTGTTTAAGTGTGTCCCACCCCCTTTTCCATGGCTACCCTAGTGAGTACTTCAACGAGATCATGGCGAAACAAATGGGGCGAGCCGTAAGTACTATGGATACTATGGAGCTATGGTAATTACTAATTAATAGTTATTGTATAGCGATATGGTATAGCCATGTTGTAAATATGTGAATGTATTTAATAGTTGATTCCACAAAAAATCCTTGCAATTTCTAGCTATCATTATTATTTTCTACTTTGCACAGATTTCACCCAGCCTTAGTATACTCTGCAACGATTCACATGGCATCACTTGACAACTTTTACCTAGTTCTCTTTGCATGTAAACGTATAGGGCTAGCGTTCTAACACACAACATATTCAATATAGCATTTTATTATGGCGATCTGAAACTTAGCATTTTATCATAGCGTTTTTATATAACGGTTAATGCAATTGGGTCAATGATTTCATGCATTTGTTTCAGTGATAGCAGTTGAGTGATAGAAATCTTAGTAATTGAAATAAATGTACACAGGGATATATGGAGAGACATTTACGATAGCATGTCTATTTAATGTGTGTCAGATGTACACCTACCAAATTTTTATAATAGCCATGTATTGCACACATGAATAAATGCAGAGATATTTATAATAGATTGATTATTTGTTATATAACAGAGAGTTATTAAAGTTATGAACAATGACTTACTCGTACTGGTATCGACGTCATGACATTTTTAACCCGTCGACTGTTTAAATTTTTATTGGTTGCATTGACAGAAGTCTTGATTAAACAAATAGCTTGGGTAGCATTCACATTGAACAATCGTTGTGAGCTATGTATTCATGATGAGCATATTTTATCCCTTATAGTTTCCAACTGATTAGTGGATACGTCGGTTAACTAATTCACACCTTAATTACAACGACTGTATTGATTTACTATCGACAATTCCATAGAATGAAATCGTATTAGATTGTTTTCAGTTTAAACTTTGGTTATACTTGGAAAAGATTCACATTTGACCAAGATTTGAAGGATTTACGTTTGACGACGATGGATTATTGAGGTTTAAAAATCGGATTTACGTACCACTGAACACCGAGTTGAGGAGCTTGATCCTAAACAAGGCTCATAGAGAAGTGTACATGGCTCACCCAAGAGTCATGAAGATGAGGGTGGACCTTAAACCCTTATTCTTCTGGAAAGGAATGAAGGCAGACATAGTTGACTATGTGGCCCACTGTTAAGAATGTTAGAAGGTAAAAGATGAACATAGACATCCAGCAGGATTACTATATCCACACGTTATTCTAGAATCAAAATGGTAGGTCATTTCGATGGATTTTATTGTTGGATTGCCACTGACGGCAAGGAGGCATGACTCGATTTTCGTAGTAGTCGACACTCTAATGAAGAGTTCTCATTTTATTCCTATGTGTACAATGTATCAGGCATGTGACATAGCTAGATTTTTCATCATTGAGATTGTGAGGCTGCATGGCATGCCTAAGAGGATTATATCTGATCGAGGATCAATGTTTACTAGACGATTTTGGACTAGTTTCCAAGAGGCCTTGGGAACCCAACTTAAATTTAGTATTGCGTATCACCCGAAGACTGACGGGAAGACCGAACGAACTAACCAGACCTTGGAGGACATGTTGCACATGTACAGGATGGACCAACAAAAGCATTGGGAAGAATTCTTGACACTGGTAGAATTTGGTTATAACAACAGTTACCAAAGCACCATTAAGATGGCGCCTTTAGAGTTCCTGTATGGGAGACTGTGTCAGATGCCTTTGAGTTGGGATCAGCTTGAGGACAGGATCCTGGTGGAACTAAAAGTGATTCAAGAAATGGAAGAGCAATTGAAAATGATAAGATAAAGGATTAAGGAAGTGCAGGATCGACAGAAGAGTTATGTCGATGCACATCGTATCGACCGTAGTTACGAAGTTGGTGATCACGTCTTCTTACAGGTAAAACCGCATAAGAGTTCGATCAAGTTTGGAAAGGGAGCTAAACTATCACCTAGGTTCATGGGACCTTTCGATATCATGGAAAGAAAGGGGCCTGTGGCCTATTGACTAGCTTTGCCTGATTCTTTGAGGCATATGCATGATGTTTTTCACGTATCTATTTTGAGACATTATATTAGTGACCCTACACATGTTATTGACATGATTTCCTTCCATGTATCATATGAGGGGGCGTTCATGGCTGAGCCGATCCACATCATGGTTCAATGCATTTGACAACTATGACGTCGAATAGTAGATCAGGCCAAGGTCCAGTGGGAGAACTATAGTCCACACTCGACGACCTGGGAGGACCCATATGATATGCCTCAACAGTTTCTATTTGTGTTTGATAGATAGACTTATGATACTGTGATACACATTATTCAACACTTATATACTATGAAACTTCGGTATGAAGCTTATACCAAGAGGGGGTGTATGTAACATCCCTCTCTTGCACGCACTAAGAAAACTTATTCTTTGAGAACACTTGCTTGCAAGTGATCTGGATTATTATACCATTCGGCATTTGATTATGATTATGAGGCGTTATGGGTTGATGACATGTTATTTTTTTGTATTGACATAAACAAGTGCTATTGACTTAGTTTTCTTGAGTGTGCAAGATTTTGGACCTCGAGAATGCAGAGGCATCGATGGAACCCCTTGGACTCCGAATCGAGTCAGGGAGTGAACTATTGGGGTTTGATTGTTGTATATATGACATTTGTTCATCTGATTAGATGATATTATTATGGATATATTTCTGACATGATTCGTTGATGATGTAGGCTGACGATAGCTTGCCGACCAGACTCACATGTGGGGTAGAGGGGTCATGCACGACTACTAGATGCATTGAGGGAGAGGTGTGGACAACAACTATGCCACAGCCTACTAACACTCCCATCGTGGCTCGAATTGTAGGTTAACGATTAACTAGTTCGAGAAGGCCCACGATGTCGTGAGGGAAGACTGCGACGTTCGCTCAAGATGATTCTAAGGGGCGCGCAATAAGGCAAGGGCCTTATTCCTTAGAGGCCCATGGTCTCCCACAAGATCACCTGGCGGAGTTTTGACTCTAGGGGTTTTTTATTTCTACCAAGTGAGTCAAGAGGCCAATGGCACCCTTGGACCACGTAGTGCGTCCTGTAGGGCATGTCGCGCAAGAAAAATGGAAAGAGGCGAGTGGCACCCTTGGAGCACATAGTATATCCTGAAGGGCATGTCATGCAAGGGAAACATAATGAGGCAAGTGGCACCCTTGGAGCACCTAGTGCATCATGAAGGGCACGTCGCATTGTTAATTAATAAATGGATAAACCTAGATGGCCTTAGGATGAATAACGTGATAATAAATATTTAAAACTTTTCCCCTAATAAAATGTCGCCCAGCCTAGGAAAATAAAGTCTAGGTCTAAGTGATACTTGTGATAAAAAAAATTATCTATTTATACAAAAATAAAGATAAAAATAAATAAATAATAATGATAATCGTCATTAATCATGTGACGAGAAGTGGGTAAGTAATTAATTTAATTTATAGAAATCTCTTGGGGGATAAAATTTAAAAAGGGGAAAAGGGGAAATAATTATTTTGTCACTTATGCTAATTAAAATTTATTAATTAAAAACGAAAAAGGGGGAATAAGTTAATTTTCTACACCTGCCAATTTGAGTTTTAAATAAAAAGGGAAAGAGGGAAATATAAAAGAATTAGGAAACTAGGAAAAAGCGGGAAACATAAAAAGAAAGGGGAAACACAAGGAAAAAACAGAAAGTCTGACTTAGTAAGATATCTAGCATTTAAGAACTTTCTAAATTAAACTCAAGTAGTAAATTAGTAAGGGGGAAAATCATTAAAACTTGTAAGGGAATATGGGGACACCTAGGAGAGATCCTAGGAATGCTTTTAGGTGGGTGAGGGAAATAGGAGTAATTAATTTATTAATGAAATTAATTTATGGTGCAATGAAGGGGATGGGTGACACATGTACAGGGAGGATTTTATGAATTAAATTGTTGAAAAATAAATTAAATGGGAATTTGGGAAAGTAAAGGACTTCGAAACTCTATATAATGGAGGGAGGAGAAGGATGATGGATCTCTTCTGTTATGTGTAACTATATAATGGAGGGAGGAGAAGGATGATGGATCTCTTCTGTTATTTGTAACGTTACACTGCAGAATTTTAGACTTGAGTAACTTAGCTTGTGGGAGTTGGGATACCCAGCTCAGTGAGGAGTGGTAGCTCGGTCTTGTGAGGTGAGTTGGTAGCTAGTTAATTCTCTCATTAGTGTGTGTGGCCCCTTTGCAGCTCAGGGGGGGATAAGGGGGAAGAAGAGTACCCCTAGCATTGGCTGGGAGATACCGATGAAGTCTCATCGGTCGGCAAGTGAGAGTTGCATGGAGTGCGCGGGACAACAAATCAGAGAGGGCAACTTCGGCTACGGTACACTTCCTTTATTTCTGCATGGTATATTATCAGTATACTTATGCTTTTAGTTCTGTATTTTTTAAATTGGGCAAATAAAATGATTGACTTAGTGTTTTAATTGATAACTGTATTCCCCCCATAGCCTCAAGCTCGATGTTGATTGATACCCTTGGCCTTCTATCCCTGCATGTTGAGACTGCCCTTGGGTTGTTGATTTTTTTGAAGTTTGCACTCTCTGTCCTCATCCCTAGATCTTCAATCCATGCCTGAGTAGTCGGCCAGGAGCCGAATCGACGATCGTCACTTCGATGCACAACAACCTATAGATTCAAACGCCCTGCTTTTATGTGCATGGATGTGGAGCGAAGGATGTGTTTGCCCAATTGTTTGCCCCCTTTCATATCTGCGTTGATCTCTGCCTTGCCTCGGTTTCCAGTTGTTATATCACCTCTATGTCTTCGTCGTTCTTGGAATCTGAAAAATGCTTTTAGTAATCTCTGCAATTCAACACCCTCAACCACGAAAAATTTAACTCTACGTTCTATATAATTTCTCAATATTTGCTCTGTGTTTTTGTATCTGGAACGTGATTCATTGTTGGATGTTTTCTCTACGTTTTTATATATTGAATGTGTTATCATCGCTGGATGTATTGATCTTCAATTTCACCTATTAAATGCAGTTTCATTGCTGGATGTATTGTTGCCTGGCGATTTTTCCAATTGTTACCTCCACATATTTGTTTTTAACCTTTGATTGACCTGGGATGGATGCTATCCTCGGCTATGTTAATATCCAATTTTGTTTTCTTAAGCCTGTGTTTTATTATTCAAAAGCATTCACGTTTAAGTATATCCCACCCCCTTTTCCGTGGCTACCCCGGTGAGTACTTCAACGAGATCACAGCGAAATAGTTGGGATGAGTCGTAAGTACTATGGATACTATGGAGATATGGTAATTACTAATTAATAGTTATTGTATAGCGATATGGTATAGCCATGTTGTAAATATTTGAATGTATTTAATAGTCGATTCCACACAACAACCTTGCAATTTCTGGCTATCATTATTATTTTCTACCCTGCACAGATTTCACCCAGCCTTGTATACTCTGCAGCGATTCACATGGCATCACTTTACAACTTTCTCCTGGTTTGCTCTGCATGTACACATACAGGGGTAGCGTTCTTACACACAACATCTTCAATATAGCATTTTATTATTGCGATATGAAACTTAGCATTTTATCATAACGATTTTATATAACGGTTAATGAAATTGAGTCAACGATTTCATACAGCTATTTCAGTGATAGAAATCTTAGTAATTGAAATAAATGTACATAGGGACATATGCAGAGACATTTATGGTAGCATGGTTATTTAATGTGTGTCAGATGTACACCTGCCAAATTTTTATAATAGCAATGTATTGCACACAAGAATAAATGTAGAGATATTTATAATAGCTTGATTATTTGTTATATACCAGAGAGTAATTAAAGTTATGAACAATGACTTACTCGTACTGGTATCGGTGTCTTGACAGTTTTAACATGTTGACCGTTTAAATTTTTATTAGCCGCATTGATAAAAGTCTTGATTAAACGAATAGCTTGGGTAACATTCACATTGAACAACCGTTGTGAGCTATGTATTCATGATGAGCATATTTTATCCCTTATAGTTTCTAGCTGATTAGTGGATATGTTGGTTAACTAACTCACACCTTAATTACAACGACTGTATTGCTTTACTATCGGCAGTTCCATAGAATGAAATCGTATTAGATTGTTTTCGGTTTAAATTTTGGTTATACTTGGAAAAGATTCAATGTGTGTTGCTTTATTTTGTCCTTTGTCCATCAGTAAATTATGTCTGGAAATTGCACCTTTGCAATTACTAAATTATGTGTTGAGATTGCATATTAGGAATGTTTTGAAGCCTTTTATTATTTTAATAAGCAGGTTTCTAAATATAAAATTATGTGGTGAAATTGTATATTAATAATTGTCGAGATTGAATATTAGGAATGCTTTTAAACCTTTTATTATTTTAATATGTAAGTTTTTACATGCATAAACTTAGTTATCGTGTTGTTGAATTTTCAAAAAAAAAATTGTACAAGAATTTTTATTAATCATAAATTTTTATATAACTTTTTTATTATATTCTTGGCATATAATTACATGACAAAATTATGTTACTTATTACATAGATTATACTTGTTCCATAGATATAATTGTAGTTGTTTTTAGTTACCGAATTATACCCTTAGTTCTTACTTGATTGGACAGTGAACATTTTCGACAACAATAAGAATGATAGGGTTGGAAGAGTTAACTTAGGCTTCCAAGAGTCATATGTTAGGGTTGATGACTGCAGTGAGACCTTGGTAATAAGATCTTATTTAATTAATAAATTGACTTGAGAAGCAAGAGGGAGGATTTTATTGCTTCATGTTATTGTAGAATGGATTCTTGGGAATATTTTTAAGATGGTGTTCGCATATTTTGAATGATGTATTTTGCATTAGTCCTTGTGTGCCAGGAAATTAGCGTGTGGTATGATTGTTATGGTCGTCAGTTTCCTTGTGTCTTGTTGACTTGTCATTTGGGGCTTTGGGTTGTTTTTTTCGTCTTGTGGTCAATAGTTATTTCGATCTTCTAGCATGTTTAATATTCTTGAGTTGGGTCTAGTTTGTCGTGTTTCGCCTGGGTTATTGTTACACCTATCACTATGTGACGACATGATTTCTAATGAGGGGATCATTGCGTGCCTTAATGAATAGAGGTGAATGATAACTTGGATGGAGTCTGTGCTACCCGTCGCGGGTGTTTGCTCATTGTAGTTTGTTTTTGGTGTTTGGATGTAACACCTTCATGCACTGGGTTCGTGCGCCTTGAGGTTCTAGTCATTTGACGTCAAGGACATTGTGTCGAGAGGGGGATGTTGTCCCTTAGATTGTAGGCGCAGTCTTGTTTGCGTTGGGCGGGTAGTCGTTCCTCCTTGTTGTTTTATGCATGTTTCAACCAGTTGCTCTTGTGCCAGTACATGGAGTCATAGTTGTCTATTTCCTTATTGGTGTGCGTTTTTTTGTCATCTAGGTGTGGTTAACTGTGTCGTCATTACCTTCCTTCCTAAAAATAAAAAATAAAAAATTACACCTTCTGCTTCGCTTGTAGTCGTAACGATGGGGTCATTACAATTGCACTCACACTACACCAGTTGAATAAGCACACATTATTCCATTCACAGGCTCTAAATCATAATTATCATTAGAAGATGAAGATGAAGGCAGTTTGACAAGATTTCTCTTTTGTGTTTCTGTTCTGGAAGAAGACCTTCTACCATCAGTTTTTTTTCCTATTCCTATCATTCTCTGATGTGTCTATGCTATTGTTATTTTTTTATTTAATGCATTCATGAGTACTCTTTCTTTCGACATCAAAAACAACAGAACTATAGAGATTGTGGGATTTCTCTTCCAAAGATCTTACACATGGAGATGTAGAATCATGGTTTTCAAGGGAAGAAGTTGTAGTTGGAATTGTCTATTGGGATAAACCCCAACACCCAACAGCACCAACAATTTCATTTTTTTTTGCACTCTCCCTAGTATCAGAATTGATTGATACAGAAAATTCCTTCAATATTTTTCCTTGATACAAAATAAAAGTTTTTGGTGCAACTTTTCTATTCTTGAAAATCTGGAAAACATATATCTTATAGAGAATACATTACATTGTAGCCTCTGAGCTCCAAACATAAGTGAGAAGTTACACCACACACGTTAACTATTTCAAACAACAGACTTCAAGATTAGCTACGTAGAACCAGAGATTATATGGAATGAAAATAGGAAACTTTTGTTATGACATAGAAGGACTAAATATTAAGAAATATTACTCACATATTTTTAATTATAGTACTAAATATTAATCTGTTACAACAACGCCTCCTTCAACAAAGAAGGTGGAAGAGATTAAAAATATATTTTTAATCGGATAGGAAATCCTAGGCAGATGACAGAGATTAGAAATATATATTTAAATATATTAAATGTTTCAGGGAATAATCTGTTCAACATTGGAGATGTTTGTTGAAGCTTTCTGTACAAGTAAATGAGGGCCTCTATTCGTGGCGATTTTTAGTCCACTAGGCACAATTTCCACTGCAATTTTTGAGCTTATCTTTCTTCATGTCTATCTTCGCGTGGGAAGGTAAGTAAAAATACATGAGATCACACACACTATTGATGATTTTTTGTCTTCGTTATCTCATTCAATTAATCTCAAATAGAGAGTTGTAAATTATGGGATATGAGACTATAATATTGGTCCATTGAGGCTTTTTAATATTTAACCTGCTTTTGAAATTTAACCTCTCGGAGGGACTAGTTGCTATGCAGCTTATCCTTGTTTAATATGTAATAAGGATATTACTATTATTAAGGATAAAATTCTTGAATAATAATATTAATACTAATGGGAATGTTAAATACTAATAATAGTATTATAAGTTATATTCCTCATTACTAAAAATTAGTATTAGTATTATGAATTTTAATAATGTTAATATTATTCTTAATGGGGTTATTTATACAAAAAAAAAATCATGAAATTAAAATAAGTAATAGAATTTAAGGTGAACTTAATAAAATTATTTAGGATATTATTAGGTATTAAAAAAATATCTACTAGTTAATAGTAAAAGTGATTCTATGAAGGTATAAAGGACTAACTAAGGAGAGATTAAATCTAGAGAAGTGGTAAGAGAGAAGTGTAGACAAACATCAAACATCAAAAGGACAAAGAAAAACATGGGAAACCAAAACAAACCTGAGTCTTCTTACCTATTCCTTATGTCATGGATCAAAGAGATCCAACTTTGAATGATTTATAGACCATTGTCTTTGTTTATATTGTTGGGATGCTTGATGATTTCAATTGCTTCCCTAATTTGTCGTTTAAAGAGGTGGTCTTCATTTGCTAGAATTTTGGTGTCTTCTAAGCGTACATGGTGTTTTGTTTTAAGAGAGTGCCCAGCTAATGTTGAGGTGTGAGTAAATTCATTCTTGATGTCATCTCCATGCTCTTTATTCCTAATATGAAAGGAGAAACCAGTTTATCCGATGTAGCATTTACCACATGAACACTCTATTTTGTATACTCCTTTACATTTGTGATGGTCAAGCTTGTATTTAACATATCTCATTTTCTATTTGATAGTTTGAGGTGGTTTGAAATACGTCATAATCTATTTTTTTCTTAGTACTTTTTCAATCCTATCAGTTACTCCTTGGATGTAAGGAAGGTAGGTAGTCATACCAAGGGTCGGTTTGTTCAGGAAACGAGGTCTATTACTTTCCCTTTCCAGGGTTTTCCCTATCAAATTCTTAATGTCCTTGTCCTTGTAAACAATGTTATTGAAAAATTTGGAGAGGTGATCTTTCTCATGTTCTAGGTGCTCTTCATAAAAAAAAATTATGGACCTTGTGGCCAAAGTGTTGAGAACCCCTAACTTTTGGGTGGGGTGATGATGGAAGCTTGCATGAAGATAGTTTTATGTGTGGGTATTTTTCTATGTAGACCACATGTACAAGGTTTCCATCTTATTTCATGTTGATTAGTATGTATAGAAATGGAATGCTACCATTTTCCTCAAGTTCCATTGTGAATTTTATATCCCTTGAAATATCATTCAAATGTTGGAAGAATTTCTCTAGATCCTCTTTCCCATCGGGCCAAAGTACATTAGTATCATAAACAAATCTCATCCATATTAATGGTTTCAAATAATAAGAATATAGGGATTTATTCTCAAATTTTTCCATGAAAAGATTGAAAACATTGGGATAAAGTGGATATCCCATTACTATCGCTTGTGTGTTCGTAAAATTCTCCTTGATAGCTAAAGAATGTGGAATGAAGAAAAAGCTCGACTAGTTTTGTTGTTTCTGGGTCAGTCACTTCTTTGACAACTTGGATTTCCTCATCAAGTGGGATTTTTGTGAATAGAGAAACAATATTGAAGCTGATGAGGATGTCTTTAGGTTTCACCTTCTCATTCCTAATAATAATGATGAATTTATTTGAGTCTTGTTATCGCACAATATATACTTTCCCAAAGACTAAAGGAAAGTAGGCCTAGATTGATGTAACAAGGAGGTAACCCTATCACTGCCACCCCAATAGGGTACCTCTTTCTCTTTAGGAGGAGGAAAACCTCACTCCAAGGGAGATGTCCCAGGATCTAGCTGGTTGATGAAGGGCAAAAAGATATGGTGAAAACCCACCCCTCTCTCTAGGTCACTAAGTAGAAGAAGTCACTTTGGTGAATTTTAAAAGGACAAGGGGAAATGAAAATGGGTTTGTACGTGCCCTTTACCAATGAAATATCAAATGTTAGTAGCAACAGTTATAATCAACAACTTCTTAAAAAAATTATGTGATGCCTGAACAAATTACTATACAATGAAAGTGAGATTATAGTAGTCACATTGTATCTTAAAAGGTGCAAGTTATGATGACAAGTAAGATATACAATATTCTTGCAAACTTTAAAATGGTTTTTCACTCACACTTTTCAAGATAAATACAAGTCAATGAATTAATTAAATTGTTTTCCAAATATTTATAACAACATTAATTAATGATGAAAAAAATGGAAACCACTTCAGAAAAGCACTATAATAAAGCAATAAGACACTACTTCAATATCCAATGATTATGGTTTTCTTAGTACAAGTTCCCAAATGGTTTTTTGGTTGAATTTAGGGATGTTAGGGGATGCAACAATGGTTGCAATAGAATTTATGACATCAGTAACATTTTCCGAATTTGCACTCTAGAAAAGGCAATTGAACATACACTTTAACACTTATTGATAGTACTTTTCCTCACACAAATTATGGGATGACTTAGATGGTTAATAGGCTAATATAAGCTGCAAAATGATAGTTGTAGCAATGATTATGAAAAAAACAAATTAATTGTTAGGATTTCTAGACTAGGTTAGTAAATTAGTAGAGTATGAAGTGAAAGAGTGAAAGTGTTTGAGTTGAGTCTTGTCAAGAAATAAGAGAAGAGGACTAGTAACTTCAAGGGTAATGGAATCAAAGGGGAAGGATTCTTCTAAGGCTGAAAATTAATGATGATGAAGCACAAAATTCTAAGAGGGAAAAAGCATAGGAGAACTAGTAATTTAAGTCCTCCTAGGCTTTGACCTCAAGAAACAAGATGCTAAGGTGTAGGAAATTCTATGCCCTAGTGCCTTGCTCTCCTTAGGATTTTTGTGGAGTAAAACTTATGCAACAATAACTAAGTCCAAACCCTTAGAGTACTAGCAATTTAGGGCTCTAGGGTTTCACTAGTTACTAGATCAATCCAATGAAAAGCTTGGAAAATAAAAAAGTAAGAAAGTAGCAACTTAAGTTTCTTACTTCAAGCATTAAATATACCATATAATTTCATAATCTTGTATGATAAAATAAAACCATTCAATAGATGACAAAATGCATATTTTACTTACTTGCACCAAGAATAATCATGAGAATACCATGCAAGATCACCATAAAACTTCCAAAATTGATCCAAGTTGCAAAAGATGAACCTTAAACGAGAGTGGCACCTCACAATTTCATCCAATAAACCTAATAGGGCACAAATTTCAGACCTCTTGTCTCAAATGACAAGTTCTGATGTGAAAATGAGAGTACTTTATGTTCATTTATACAAAATTTTGACCTTTAATTAATTTTTAGGTCAAAAACAAGGTCGACCTAGCCAAATTACAACAAAATTCAATTTTGACATAATAAAAATTAATTTTCATCGAGAAACACCTTCGAGGATGAGGCCATACCCTTCTAGGGTGACGTTGAGCCCCATAAGTGAAACATTGAGCTGAAAAGTGGGGTGTTTAACCTCCAGAGGACCCAAATAATGCCCACATGTGCCACCAGGCTCACAAATGCCTCCAAAAATGAAACCCTATATTTGGGTGACATCTAGGGCTATAATGGTGATGTCCAGGGCCCTAGAGGGCTAACGTCCACATGTGAAGAGCAAGGTCAACTGGGTCTAGGTCTGTCAGGGTTCCTTCAAAGGAAACTTCCTTCTTTCTCCCGGTGCAAGTCTTTAATTTATTCTTACCCTTGGCTCAGGTTTCAACATCCATATATGGGATTTAAGCCCCCATGAAGGTTCGAGCTAATCATTCCCTCATGTGTACCTGTCCACCAGAAAAGGTCCTACAACAAAAACAAGTACGCTCTCCAAGGTTTCATAAGTCACAAGGATCATAGCATGTAAATCACATCCAATAATCAAATTACCCAAACATGTGCATCAAACCCCCCATAACCCAAACAAATGCTCAAATACGTTATGCAATTTGACAATTTAGGTTTGGAGCAGGTCTCAAAGTGTCCTATTGGGATAACCTCTCTTAAGTTTGGGGTGTTTCCCAGGTGGGATCTAGTCCAAGTCATGTAAGTGTATGAGGTGGCATGGTGTAAGTATTTGGGAATGGGGTGCATGTAATAACAGGGAAATGTAAATTCTTACTTTTGGGTTCCATTGTAGAGGGTGAGTTGCATCTTGCCATAAATGCAATTGTTTCCTAGCCCATTCATTTCCTTTTACTCTTAGCTTTATTTCTTTTGATCTTTTTCTCTTGTGTTCAAGGGAATAGTTGAGGGACATTGTCCTGGCTTGATGACTAGAGATGACAGTGTTATCCACAAACATTTCATGTAAATGAGAAGGTTACCTCATGATGAGACCCCATTTCTCTTAGCTATGCCACCAAGAGCGAATACCCTAGCTTGGTGACCATATAGGTAGTAGTTTCATACCACTACATTCTCATGGTCATAATAGGTCGGCTCCTTATGAGACCCCCTATCCATCAATTAATACCTTGAGTGTTTATGTTATCTTATGGGTTTCCTTTTCTTATTGAGAATATTTTCACTGCCTTATGGGGGATCCCTGGGCAAAGCATATCGAAGGCTTCAACATTGGATTTTAACTCTTTCCAACTAATTTTACCCTTTGGGCCTTTAGCCCCTTCTTCCCACAAGGTAAGGTACAAACCTTCCTAGTCTAGCCAATCCCAATGCCCAAACAAGGATAGGAGAGATGACAGGAATAAATATGGAAACTGGTAAGTATGGAGGGAATGGACGATGACTTTTCACAGATCCACCAAGTGGAAACCCATCCTAAAGGGAAATCAACTTACTAGGGAACCATGTCACCCATCTAGGTATGAATGAGGCAAAGAGCATAATTTCCGAGAAAACTCCATGAAATGAAGAAGGATTCAATACAACATATTCAAGTGCTTCAAAAATCGGAGTGATACATACCATGATACTCAAAATCATTACCTCATGGAGAAAGACTCATTGTTACTTTAGGACCATGCTAGTGGGATGGATACTGTTGCTGGTGATAAATGGACTGCACTGAAGAAAAGAGGGGCCCTTTGAGGCCATGCTCAAGTCGATTGGCTCTCGATACTCCATTTCTAGTACTTGTGGGCCTCAATACATGATCTCCTTAGTTATCCTGAGGCTAGGGGATAACATTTCCTTTATGAAGGATTTTATATGGCATACTAAGGGGACATAGATATTTTCTACATGTTTTTCTAGCTCATAGGTGGGTGAGCCAATTGCATGAAATATAGGTCTAAGAGGAATTCAATTTTTGTGAATTTTTGTAAACCATAAATCCTAGGGGTAATGTCACTACTCACGAGTAATCACTGTTTTGTTCTTTCATCTAATCTAGAGTCATTGATAGCTTTCTTTACCTCTCTTATAATCTTTGCAATAGGGTTACTATAAATATTTATATAGCTACCACTTTAGGATAGGTGTTCGATCATTTTCATGTTATAATATTATTGATTCATAACCACTATGTCTCCACCTTTGTCCGCTCTAAGTATTTCTAAGTCTACATTGTTTCTGATATTTCTTAGGGCTAAGCATTCTTCTCTGCTAATATTTCTCTTTATAGGTTTTGATCTTTGGAAGATAACAACGCAATGTTGTCTAATATAGTTCTTGTCTTCATTAGTTAGTTTTTTTATACTATTTTTTATGCAAAACATTATACTGTCAACCAGAATGGAGGAGGGCCAGGAGACCGCAAAGTTCAGACATTTTTTAAGAACAATCAACTTGGCCTTGTCCACTTTGTGTGAGGATAGGTTAAAGACTTTATTCACATTGGTACTATTGTTACTAGTGTTGTTTTTGTTTCTTAATCGTTCTAGCTTCAAATTTTTCTTGGTGTGTGTCTGACGGCTCTCATTATCGACCTTTAGAGAATTTATCGCATCGATTATTTTCCATAGGTTAGGAGAGATGTTGTGAGCTAATTTTAGGTGTAGTTTTAGTGCATTTTTCAATAGGTTATCTAGGGTGCATCCATTCCTCTTGATTTCTTCTCTAACTATGGAGAGGCCCAGTCTATAAAATGTCGTTCTTTTTAACTTGTGGTTATGTTGATTTGGTGGAGGTGGAGTGGTCCAAATTAAATAAAAATGTGCCTACATGTTCACGCAACCATTATTGTTACAGACATTGCACTGGTGTTTGGCTTCTCTTAGCTTGTAGGAGTGATGTTAGATTCGTTGGGCAGGGTATCAGGAAATTATTGTAAAGGTGGACATTATTGGGTTGTGACAACCCATACCCTTGTCATTACATTCATTTGAATATTTCTCAAGTGTTTGTCTTTCTGTACGCCTGAGAATGCTTGAGATATCTCCTAGTTAAATGTAGAATCCCATGAGGAGCTTCCTGAGACTTGCAAACCATTTCTCCATTTGGTCGAGCAATAAAGAATACCATTGCCCCCATTTTGTTATGTTGTGTTGTGTGTGATGTTATATCTCTTTCTTCTTTGGTTGACTAACTTCTGTATTGTGGGCTCCTGATCCCAGCAACTAAAATAAAGAGATACTTTTGATCTTATTTATTAGGGTTGATCATCTTGTTATAATATCTTATTTTCTTTTAATCCTTTAATTCTTTATCACACAACAATTTCTTCCTTGATTTCCAATGGTTTAACCAAGACCTAGCATATTTATGCCAAACCCTTTTGATCCACATGTGGTTTTGAATGGAGCCTCTTTGAGCCATGTGTGGTTTTGAATGGAGTTGGTAATTTTATAAGGCCTATTAACTTCAATGTTGTTTATCTTGTTCTTGTACATGAAGGCTATACTCTTAATGAGGGGAAAATTTTCTTTCAAAAATGATATATTACCTTTAATTTTAAAAACATGTCAACTCCATATTAAACACAAAACTAGTTTTACATACCTTATGCTTAAATATAAAAACTAGCTAATCCTTAAACATAATACTTATAATAACTAGCAACAACCACTTTATAAAAGTGCTTGATATACGTCAATAGGTGCCAGTTTCCACCATTTCAAATTAATGGCACCGATCGACGTATATCAATCACTTTTATAAAGTGGTTGTTGCTAGTTTACGCTCGACATACCTTAGGGATGACCATTACTATATTAATTAATTATTACCATGTAATATATAATAATAATAATAATGTATAAATTTAATATATAAATTATAATGTAATATATAATAATTGTATAAATTAATGTATTAATTTACATTATTAACTTATTAATTGATTGATACATTAATAATGTAATGTGTTAATTAATTAATACATTAATACATTGGTAATTTATATATTGCTAAACTATTAATACACTAATAAAGTAATACATTAAATACATCAATAAATACATTAAAAAATTAAATGCATTAATAAATACATACTAAAGTATTAATGAACTAATAAATATATACTAAAGTATTAATGCATTAATAAATACATCAATACATGCATTACTAATATATTAAATACAGCAAGCACTAATATATTGAATACATCAATAAATACATTAAATGGATTAATAAATACACTTGCTAATGTATTAATACAGTAACAAAATAATACATTAATAAAGTAGTAATGCATTAAAGTTAATATATTTAGTAAAACATTATTAAAATATTAATACAGTAATACATTATTAAGAAATACATTACTAAATTATTTATACTCTACTAAAGTAATACATTAATAATACATTATTAAAGTAAGAATACATTAATAAATACATTATTAAAGAGGTAATAGTTTAATAAATATATTATTAAAGTAGTAATACATTAATAATACATTATTAAATAAATTTATTGAAATATGATTGACCATGATGATGGTTTTTTATGGTCATAACTATGAATGTCATTGATACATTAACATTAAAGTATACAAACCCATTAATTTAATTGATTAATATATGGATACATTTTTAATAAATACATTACTAAAGTATTAATACATTAAGACATTAATAAAGTACTAATAATCAAATCAAATAATACATTAATAAAGTAGTAAGACATTGACAAAGCATTAATATATTATAACATTCATATAATGTATAAATTAAAGTATAAATTTGCATTAAAGTATAATGGAACTTATTAATTTGATTGATACATTAATAATGTAATGTATTAATTAATTAATACATTAATGTATAATGTAACATATTAAAGTACTAATACATTAATAATGTTATTTATTAATTAATTAACACATTAATATATTGTTAAAGTATTGATACACTTATAAAGTAATGCATAAATAATACATTATTAAATTATTAATACATTTATGGAAAATGATTATGGTTGACTATGGTTGATCATGATCATAATTTCTTATGGTCATGACTATGAATAACATTGATACATTAAAGTATATTGAAATGTATTTATTTTATTAATTAATACATGTTATTACATTTTTAATAAAAAACATTACTAAGGTATAAGACATTAAGACATTAATAAAATATCAATATAAATTATAATGTAATATATAATAATAATGTATAAATTAATGTATTAATTTACATTACTAACTTATTAATTGATTGATACATTAATAATAAAAATAATAATCTATTTTTAAGGTCACTGCCAAGCCAACACACCAAATTGGTGTATGAGACCCCCTTTTTTGTGGGACAAGGGACCCCCCTCCGCCCAACGATTTGACTGGTAAAGTCTACGAAGGTATACATACCCTACCCCCCTCTAAATTTGAACCTATGACCTCTTAAGAGGAAGCACATGTTCTTAAGCATTAGGCCCACTTGAAACCGCATTATTCGATATCAAGAAGAATAAGGTGATTTGAATATCAGAGGAAATGGACTAGGTGTACTAGGAACTTCCTTCCCAGGAACCACCTGAAGTTTATCTCCGGGAACCAGAAGCTTTTTTGCAGGACTTTTCTTGAAACTGGTCTCCTTCCTCTTTGTTTAGAATAGTGTTAGAGTTTTTAATCCGTGAACCTTTTATTTTGCTCTCAGCTTTGGTCTGCACTTAGTTTTAGTGCATTGTTCCTTCTTTTTCTCTCTTCCTGTCTCCTTTTGTCCCGGCTTTGTCTTCTTGTCCATCTTCTGGTGCATAGGGATCGGTGGTGAACCTTGTTTTCGTCTTCCTCTCTGGTTATCTCTTTCTGCCTCTCAGCTAGCCATCAGCATTATTGTTGGCAGATGTTGATAGGCCTGGATGGATACCAGCTCCTTTTCTGAAATGGAAATTCATTTAAATAATCTTATGCATCCTTCCGATGAGGTTATCTAGAGACAAGTGGGACTTTTCGAAAAATTTGACTCTCTCGAGAACAAGCAGACTGAAGTTCCCTTCTATTCAAATAGTTCTTCCTTTCCTGCCAAGATACCTGCTAGACTATCTTCTCCTTCATTGACTGTAGCCAGAGCTTCTACGAAAGTCCCTTCCCTTTTGGGTGGCCCATGTCCTTTTGCTTGACCTTCTCTTCTAATTGGTTGCGAAAACTACCCTTCTTCTATGGGCTTTCAAAAGGCCCCTTCTACCTCAGTTCAGTCTTCCCCTTAGAGTTGAAAGGAGTGGAAATCAAATAGAAGGGCTAAGCGTTTGGTACTGGGAGATGGAGTGGGCTTAGAAGATTTGTGCAGAATGTCGCTCTGTGGTATTGTGGGTCGAATCTCCTATAAATTTCTAAGAAACCACCCTCTAGAGGACTGGATCAAACTACATTGGTCTCCTCTCATGGGCTACTCCCCTGAGGTCCTTTATCTCAAAAAAGTGTGTCTTGGTTTTATCTGCAAGTCACTTGAGGATGTATCTTTGTTATTAAATACTCTGTGGGTCATTGGTGGAAGCATCCTCATGCTCAAGTGCTAGAGAATCACCTTCAACCCTGAAACTAACTATTTTCAGTATAGGCACCTTTGGGTCCTGCTTTCGGGCCTTCCCTTGTTCCTATGGAATGAAGGAGCTCTTCGAGCTATAGGAGATTCTTTGAGCAAATTCATTGTTATTGATTCTCTGTCACTCACCATTCCTATGAGGAAAATGGGCAGAGTTCTGGTCGAGATGGACATTTTTGCTAGTTTACCGGAAACCCTTGAAATCAAATGGAGAGGACGAAAAATAGCTCAGACATTGGATTATCCCGGGCTCCCCTTCCACTGCAATTGCTGCCGCAAAATAGGCCATCTCTATCATTCTTGCCCTGGTAAGGATTTGATCGAACCCTATGAAGATTATAACTTGCTCTTAATTCCTCCTGACTATATGGACGAACACCCTTCCCTAAATTTTTTGGAAGTTCCCTCTAAACCTTCCTCCCCTCCCTTTCTTGGGTATACTAACTCTCTATCGAAAAATATTAAACAAAATTGCCCTCACCTTTATAAATCCCTATCCGTTGAAGAGAAGGAAGATATAAAGAACTCTCTTTGGCTATCTTCTTCCACCTGTCCAAAGGCTTCCCTCCCTGAAGCTGAGTTACCTCCCCTTGATTCCCGCTCCTMTGTTCCCTTCCCCCCTCCTCTTCTCGTCCCTCCTGTGGTTGGCTCCCTTCCCTCTACTATAGAATCCTCATCAAACCCCACTCCTTCCTCCCACCCAATCCTCCCTCCTCCATCTTCTCCAGTTAAGAATCCCAGTCCCCCCTCCACTTCTATAGATTTGGAAAGCTCCCCCCCCCGATTCTACCAGGTTATAGGGAGTCTGAAGAGGATGAAGCTAGCCTCTCTACTATTATGAACTCTCCTTATTCACGTCCTTCTCTTCCTGATAAATCCTCCATGTTTACCATCTATCGTGGTAAGGAGCTGATCGATCCCTCATCGGAGGCTGGCACCTCCTCCTCTCACCTTACAGTCAAAGGAAGTAAATCTTTTGTTTGGTCTCGAGGTATTGGCACTGAACTCTCCCACTTATAGACGCAAAGTTGTAGAAAGAAACAGGTGAGTATTAACTCTCAACTGAAGGTTACTGTCACTCCCTCCTTGGATGGAAAGGCCCTTAGAGAATTGAAGGCCTTGGCACAATCCAAGTGATGTTATTGCTCTCTTTGAATATTCAAGGGATTGGAGGCACCCTCAAAGTTGCTTCTTTCCATAGATTGATAGATCGTTTGAGGCCTGATATTATTTTTCTTCAAGAGACCCTCTCGGTTGAGAAGAAGTCTAGAGACTTCTTGCATCGTTTTCGCCCATCATTGGAAATTCTGGTGGCCTTCTGGTTGCTTGGGACCCCTATTTGTCAATTTGATTCCCGTCCTGACGGTTGGAGGAATTTTTTTGGTAGGTTGTTGCTTATCTACCAATCAGGAGATGGATTTTTTCGATGTTTATGGGCCATGTGTTGACCGAAAGTAGTTCTGGGCTTCCTTAGCTAACAGTGGTATCCTCTCCACTCCGAATCTTATTCTAGGTGGTGATCTGAACATTATTCTTTCTGCGGATGAACACTGGGGAGGTTCCTTTATGTCTAGTTCAAATGAATCTTTTTATAGAGACCTATTTGCTTCAAAGAAACTGATCGATGTCTTGCCAACAAGTTTGGTCCCCACTTAGCGAAACGGGCGTTCTGGCTCTGAAGCGATTGCTAGATGTCTGGATAGATTTTTAGTATTTGAAGGTTTATTGACTTTGGCGGGATTATCAAAATTGTGGGTGGAACTTCCCTATGTATCCGACAATGCCCCAATTCTATTTCAATTGAAAGTTCCTCCTCTGTACAAAGCATTTCCGTTCAAGTTCAATCTTCACTAGCTGTCGAATTTCGATTACTCTTTTTTAGTTTATAGCGTCTGAAAGGATCCTTATTTTCTGCGGGAAGAAAGTCCATAGTTGTGTATTGTGTGAAAATTAAAGGTTCTTAAATATCAAACAAAATCTTGGTATAAAGATAAAAAGGAGAAAGAAACCTACTTGCTAAATAAACTGGAGTTCGAGATCAACTTGCTCATAAAAAAGTCCGCCATTTCCACCTTATCTGTGGAGGAAATCGGGTGCCTTAATGCGCTGGAATGCAAAAGAAATGCCCTTCTAGTGAGGAGGAAAATAGCTGGAGATTACGTAGTAGAGCTACTTGGTTAAGAAGTGGAGATTCAAACTCTAAATTTTTCCACAAGGTGGCTAGTTTTAACAGGAACAAAAAATATATTTGGTCAATCTCAAGTGAAAATGGTGGTACCCTTTGTGGATAGAAAGCAATCAAAGAGTTGGCAGCCACTCATTTTTGAACAGTTCTTCAAAGCCAGCAATAGACCCAACTTAAATGAGATATTCAATATCGCTAGCCTCTACCCAAAAATGGTTACTGAGGAGGAAGCTCCTGACCAATATAAACCTGTCACTCTGCTAGAATTAAAAGGGATTCTGGATCACTTCAAAAAAAAGAGAAGCCTTAGCCCTGATGGATGGACGTCTAAGTTCTTCATCTTCTTCTTTGATCTTGTGGGAGATGACCTTATTCAGATGGTGGAGGATTCGTAAATAAAAGGTAAGATCTTTGGAAGATTAAATTCTACCTTCCTGGCTTTGATCCCAAAGGAAAATAACTCGGTATCTTTCAACGACTACCACCTGATCTCTCTGTGCAACCTTATTTATAAGGTAATTTAAAAAGTTCTTTCTAATAGAATTAAACCGATATTAGAAATATGTCTATCTTCTAAACAACTGGGGTTTCTGAAGGGCAGAAGAATCCAGAATGCTATTGGCTCGGCCCATGAAAGCCTTCATAGCATTAAAAAGAAAAATACTAAGTCCCTGGTTTTGAAGCTGGATCTCAAAAAATCTTTTGACAACATTGACTGGGAGTACTTGAGGCTGATCTTACTTACAATGGGCTTTGGATTCAAGCTAACTGATTGGGTTATGTCTTGTGTATCTAGCGCAAATTTTGCAGTGTTGGTAAATGGAAAGGCGACAAGGTTTTCCAAAAGTGAGAGGGGGCTCCGCCAGGGATGCCCACTCTCACCGTACCTATTTATCATGATTATGGAAGGTCTCATCTTGCTACTATCTAAAGGCATCTCTGAACATCATATATCAGGTATAAAGGTTTCTAAGTTTATAAAAATTGTTCATCTAATGTTTGTTGATGATGTTCTCTTAATGTCAAAGGCTGATCTTACGGAGTGGATAGTGATCCTGGACTTGCTTCAGGCATTTTGTTCTGCTTCAGGTCTTTTTAATAACTTTACAAAATCCACAACGCATTATTGGGGGCTTAATGAAGCCGATCTCTATTCTCTAAAAGCCTCCATCCCCTTTTCCTTCGTTGATTTGAGTCAAGGTTTCAGGTACCTTGGCTATCAACTAAAACCTGGTGCAACAAATTCTAAAGATTAGAGCTGGTTGGTGGAAAAATTCGAAAGGAAAATCAGTTTTTGGTGTAACAAGTGGTTGTCTCTGGGAGGCCGTTACATCCTGGTTAAATCATTGTTATAAAGCCTCCCCGTCTTATGGATGTCGTTAGAGCGGATTCCCTACAATATCCTGACTAAACTGCATAGGCTCTCCTTCAATTTCCTATGGAATGGGAAAAACGTAAATCATCGTTTCCACCTATGTAGTTGGGATATTTTGTCAAGGACCTTAAAGGCAGGGGGTTGGGGGTTCAAAAATCTTACCCTCTTCAACATGGCTCTTCTGGCAAGTTCTTTATGGAGAGCGCTTATGCATGACAACATCTGGCATCGAATTATTGTTGACAAATATCTCGGGAACCTGTCACTTCTCAACTGGATTCGTAATCCTTCTCATCTTCAGCAGTGAGTGTCTTGTATTTGGAAGGGTCTGACAATTTATTTTTTGGTGATCCTTCATTGGCTTAGATGGAGGCCCGGTTCGGGCTCTGCTATTTCGATTGGAAGAGACAAGATCCTTGGGTTGGAGGATCACTCGATCCTCTCAACATCACTGCGATCTCACCTTTATTCTTCTAATATTTTGTGGCTGGCTCAAGTGAGAGATCCAGTGCATGTCTTCCCTCTACCGAATAAGTGGTTGAGTAGCGATTGTTTAAATTTCAGCGGTGAGGCTGCCACAAAATGGGACACTATTCACCTACACTTAGGAGCATTGGTATCCCTCTCATTTCTGAGCCAGATTCACTTCTTTGGGCTAGATGAGACGCATCGGGGGTCTTATCTGTAAAAAAATTCCACTTTGCCCTACTTCATCTATTGGACTTTGGCATTGACATTTCCTAGATTCAAAGACTATGGAAGTGGACGATTCCACTCAAAATTAAACTATTCATTTGGCTTACTGCAAAGGGAAAGGTCCTCACCTGGGAGATGCTCCGGAAGAAAGGCTGGGAAGGCCCAGGGTTTTGTAAACTATGTAACTGCTCCTCTGAAGACATCCATCATATCTTAATCCATTGCAACTTCACGAGGGTTGTTTGGCAACGCCTGATTATCCATTTTTCTCTTAAATTACAGTGGAATGACTCCACTGTCTCAAACAGTTTCAATGTGTGGTCTTCGGAGAAATTTGCCCCTGTTAGTTTGGCTGCTCATGCCTGCTAGAAATTATGGATTGAAATAAACAAGGTGATCTTTGATGATCGTTCCCCCTCCCTTCTCTCTGTTGTTCATAGGATCTTGGCTTCATTCTCCTGGCAGTCGTCTTCTATTAAAGTCTTCCCAATCAAACTTTGTGAGATTACCTAAGCTAAGGGTTACACTTTAGCTTGCTTTGATGGTGCAGCGTAGTCAAATGGTTTATGTTGTGGAGTTGTAGGCATCTTCAAGACACATCCGTTGAGGATCACCAAGTGTTTCATTAACTGTGGAGCAGGATCAAATACTAAAGATGAACTTATGGGTTTATGGGCGACTCTCACTTTGGCAACTTTCTGGTCGATCAACCAATTACAAATCATTGGTGATTTGAGAGTTATTATTGACTAGATTAACCTTAAAAGCAACCTCCATGTAGTTAATATTGAGTGCTGGAAACAAAAAACGAGGGAGTTGTCTAAAAATTTCAAAGATATCAGCTTCCAACATATTTATAGGGACCACAATAAAGAGGTCGACACCCTCTCAAAGAGGGTGCTTAATGAAGTTGAAGGAAGGCTATCGGTTTACCACTAGGAAAGTGGGAAAGAAAGCCCTATCTCCTTTATTAATATCTTTGAAATGTGAAGGACGTGATTTAAACAGTGGATTGATTGCAGTTTTGCAAGCACTTAGCATAGACTTTCTGCCTTTCTCCTTTCAAGCAACTCTATCATTGTCTTGACTATTTTTTATGAAGCATTGTTGTATCCTCCCTATTTCTTCCATGCTCATGGACTATTATTACTTTTTCCCTCTCACAAATCTTGCATCTGCATATTGTAAAGGAATTTATACTCTATATAAATTTGAGATAATTTTTTCTTGGAAAAAGAAAAACCATTATGCCCACTCAAGCTGATTAATTAATACATTAATACATTGGTAATTTATATATTGCTAAAGAATTAATACACTAATAAAGTAATACATTAAATACATCAAGAAATACATTAAAAAATTAAATGCATTAATAAATACATACTAAAGTATTAATGAACTAATAAATACATACTAAAGTATTAATGCACTAATAAATACATCAACAAATACATTACTAAAGTATTAATGCACTAATAAATACATCAATACATACATTACTAATATATTAAATACATCAATAGCAAGCACTAATATATTGAATACATCAATAAATACATTAAATGGATTAATAAATACACTTGCTAATGTATTAATACACTAACAAAATAATACATTAATAAAGTAGTAATGCATTGAAGTTAATATATTTAACAAAACATTATTAAAATATTAATACAATAATACATTATTAAGAAATACATTACTAAATTATTTATACTCTACTAAAGTAATACATTAATAATAGAATACATTATTAAAGAGGTAATACTTTAATAAATATATTAATAAAGTAGTAATATATTAATAATACATTATTAAATAAATTTATTGAAATATGATTGACCATGATGATGGTTTCTTATGGTCATAACTATGAATGTCATTGATACAATAAAGTATACAAACCCATTAATTTAATTGATTAGTATATGGATACATTTTTAATAAATACATTACTAAAGTATTAATACATTAAGACATTAATAAAGTATTAATAATCAAATAAAATAATACATTAATAAAGTAGTAAGACATTGACAAAGCATTAATATATTATAACATTCATATAATGTATAAATTAAAGTATAAATTTGCATTAAAGTATAGTGGAAGTTATTAATTTTCTAATTGATATATTAATAATGTAATGTATTAATTAATTAATACATTAATGTATAATGTAACATATTAAAGTACTAATACATTAATAATGCTATTTAGTAATTAATTAACACATTAATATATTGTTAAAGTACTGATACAYTCATAAARTAATGCATAAATAATACATTATTAAATTATTAATACATTTATGGAAAATGATTATGGTTGACTGCGGTTGATCATGATCATGATTTTTTATGGTCATAACTATGAATAGCATTGATACATTAAAGTATATTGAAATGTATTTATTTTATTAATTAATACATGTTATTACATTTTAAATAGAAAAACATTACTAAGATATTAAGACATTAAGACATTAATAAAATATCAATAAACAAATAAAACAATACTTTCATAAAATAGTAAGATATTAATAAAACATTAATATATTATTACATTAATATAATGTATAAATTAAAGTACAAAAATAAAACAATACTTTCATAAAGTATAGTAAGATATTAATAAAACATTAATATATTATTACATTAATATAATGTATAAATTAAAATACAAATTTACATTAATGTGTAATATAACCTATTAATTAATTGATATATTAATAATATAATGTATTAATTAACTAATAAATTAATGTATAATGTAAGATAGTTAAGTACTAATACATTAATAATGTAATTTATTAATTAATTAATACATTAACACATTGTTAAAGTATTAATACTCTAATAAAGTAATGTATAAATAATACATTATTAAATTATTAATACATTTATGAAAAATGACTATGGTTAACTATGATTGATCATGATCATGATTTTTTATGGTCATAACTATGAATAACATTGATACATTAAAGTATATTGAAATGTATTTATTTTATTAATTAATACATGTTATTACATTTTTAATAGAAAAACATTACTAAGGTATTAAGACATTAATAAAATATCAATAAACAAATAAAACAATACTTTCATATAGTAAGATATTAATAAAACATTAATATAATGTATAAATTAAAGTACAAATTTACATTAATGTGTAATATAACTTATTAATTAATTGATACATTAATAATGTAATGTATTAATTAACTAATAAATCAATGTATAATGTAAGATAGTTAAGTACTAATACATTAATAACGTAATTTAATAATTAATTAATACATTAACACATTGTTAAAGTATTAATACTCTAATAAAATAATGCATAAATAATGCATTAATATATATATATATATATATATATATATATATATATATATAAACTAGGAAATTTGAATTATAAAAAAATGGTGGAGTTAAAACTCCTCAGAGGCTACAAAGTCTTTCAAAATTCAGGTCAATCCAAGGCCTCAATTGAACCACTCCTACAAGCTACAAATAATTGTTTCAAATTATTAGATGACAACTTCACATAGAACAACTTTACTGTATACAGTAGCAAAAAGACTCTTAGAATAAGAGTGAAAAGACACTACATCTAAATTATCTTGTTGGGGAAGAGATCGCCCTTTTAGTTGACTTGTGAGCCTGACTTTGTTTGACCATTGGATTTGTGGGTACATGTGTTTTCTTCTTATTTTGACTTCCATCCAGTCTTCATTTGCCGATGTTGGGGCATTTGAGATGCCTATGATTCCTAGATTGTCTTGATGTGAAACTTCATGCTTTTCCTGAACCAGACTCTCAGCTACCTTATCTTGAACTGATAATGCTTCAGCTTCGATAGCCTCATTTACCCAACTTGCCAGAGGGATGAAGTTGGGCTGATCCTCCCTAAATTTTCCCAAATCTGGTGAATCCAAAGCCTCTTTTTTCACAAGCTTCTGAGGTGTTTCTTGCTACATTTTAGGATTCTTAGTGATCTCTGATGTGACATTGAGATCCTCTATTTCAGATTTTAAGCCATCCAAAGCAGGGTTTAGAACTGGAGAGTCCCCAATGGAGGGAGTGAATCTACCTTGAGCCTCTTTGGTCCCCACCATGGGAGGGTCATCAATTGAAGAAACATCCTTGGATATGAGTGGATGATCAATGTGGGATCTAACCCGCCAAGTATATTTTCATTGTTTTCAAGCTTTCTTAGGGAACCTGGGACATTGGGATGCCAAATGTCTCGTGGAATAAAAAGCTCAGCACCGTAAAGAATTTTTTTCATAACCCATCTTTTGAGTCCACAAGTAATTAGCCCCCGTCAAATTGATTTTGACTGGAAACCCTTTGCTCAAATCCATTTCTATGCAGATCTGAGCATACGTGCAGATGTTGTATTTTTTTGTTTCACGGCATTTGAAATGGAACCTTCCTAAAGGATTCCCGATGGAACAAAGAGAGGATAATCCCCAAAGATGCAAGGGAAAGTTTGGGAGCCTAACCCAAATAGGGGTTGAAGACAACGAATATTTTGAAGGATCAAAAGAAGGAGACCAAGGCTTCATGCATAAACTAGAACTACCCTAGAACCAGGGGCTGGAGCTAAAGATCAAATATCTATCTTCATGAAGATCAAACTCAACAATGAAAAAACCTTGAACATAGTGGTGAATGAAGACATCACCTTTCAAATATGGCAACCAAGATCTCGAAATCCAATCGTGAAGATCGACAAGACGAGGCCAGAGGCCATTAAAATGACATATGAGTGTTGTGGAGTTGATACGAGCTAGTTTGGAAATAATGTCCTTCCTCAAAGACATGGCGTCCCACTAGAGGGATCGGACATGGAAGATCGAGAGCTTGGAGGAGAGGAACCAAGGCAAGGAGCACCGATAGGAGATGAATCCTCCATTGTTGGAGAAGGACCTACAATTGAGCCTTGCACATGCAGAGCAACCACGAGAAAGAGGAGCGGCTAGGGCTAAACCCTAGCCATTGAAACCATTATGCTGAAAGGGCATCACATGCACGTGCTCACCACACAATTGTTCTGCATCTCTAAAAATCTCTATTTATTAATATTATTAATACACTAAAACATTAATATTAAATAATTAAAACATTAAAACATTAAAAAAGTATTAATACTTTAATAATACATTATCAAAGTATTAATACCTTAATAAATACATTATTATAGTATTAATACATTATTGAAGTATTAATACAATAGTTTACAATTACTATGCTTGACTATGGTTGACCATGCCCATGGTTAAGTTTGGTAGAACGTGGTTGACTTTGGGAAGGAAAGGTTCACTATGGTCGACCTTGGTTGACCATGACCATGGTTAATTGAGGTTAACCTTGGATTACCATGATCATGGTTATTTATGGTTGACCATGACCATGACCATAGTTAACTTCTATAGACCTTCACCATGGTTAACTTCTATAGACCTTCATTATGGTTGGCGTTCACTATGGATGACCTTCACTATGGTTGACCTTGGTTGACCATGACCATGGTTGACAATGGTTAACCATGTTTTCTATTTTTTGTCCATAAGTGACCATGGTTGATGAAGACTAGAAATGACATTCATATAGCAACATTTGGAATTGTTTTTCACATTATGACAACATGATATTTGTGTAAGATTGCGACGATGAAGCTATGTTGATGGAAATGTGATGACGAGGCTATGTTCTTCATATTGCGACAATATGGTTATTTACTTCACATTGCGAGGGAGGGGCTAAGTTCGTCAGATGGTGATGACAAGATATTTTTGTCACACTATGATGACATGATATTTTCATCATATTACGACAATGGGGCTATGTTCATCACATTAAGATGATAGAACATTTAAGTAAAAAAAAACTATGTGATGAACATAAATGTCATATGTTCATCATATGTCGTATGACTATGTGATGAAATTAAATGTCATATATTCATCACATTGCGATGACATGAGATTTATTTCAACGACGGGGCTATGTTCATCACATTACGCTGACATGAAATGTTTTGTGAGATTATGACGACAGGATATTTGTGTCACATTCTGACAACGAGGATATGTTCATCACATAGGACGACAAGGAAATTTTCGTCACATTGCAACAATATGGTTATGTTCATCACATTGTGATGATGAGGCTATGTTAGTCACACTGCGACAATATGGTTATGTTCATCACATTGTGACAATGCGGTTATGGCCATTCATATTTGTCACATTGTGACATTATGGTTATGTTCGTCACATTGCAATAATGTGGTTATGGTCAGACATGCTCATGACATTACAACAATATGGTTATGTTCGTCACATTGCGACAATATGGTTATGGCAAGTCATGTTCATCACATTGCGAAAATATGGTTATGTTTGTTACATTGCGAAACTCAACGCTATGTTTATCGAATTGAAAGAATCAACGCTATGTTTGTCACATTGCGAGATTCAAGGCTATGTTCGTCAAATTCCGCTAATATGGTTATGTCTGTCACATTGTGATGACAAGGCTATGTTCATCACATTGTGACAATATGGAAATGTTTGTCACATTACGACAGTAGGGCTATGTTCGTCATATTGCGACGATAGGGATAAGTTTGACACATTGTGACATTACTATGGTTGTCATATTGTGACGCTACTATGTTCATCACATTAAACATTACTATGTTTGCCATGTTGCAATGTTTGGTTTTGTTCGTCAAATTGCAATGTTGGGTTATGTTCATCACATGATAGGGCTATGGTTGACACATTGCAACATTACTATGTTTTTTAGATTGTGACTCTACTATGTTTATCGCATTGTAACATTATTATGTTCATCACATTGCAATGGCAAGGCTATGTTCATCACGGTGCAACAATATGACTAAATTCGTCACATTACAACGACGGGGATATGTTCGTCAGATTATGATGAGAGGGCCATGTTAGAGACATTGTGACGCTACTATGGTTGTCGAATTGTGACGCTACTATGGTCGTCACATTGCAACACTTCTATGTTCGTCGTGTTGCAACGTCCAATTTTGTTTATCGTGTTGCAATGTCTGATTTTTTTCTTAATATTGCAATGTCGGGTTATTTTTGTCACATGACAATCTTGGTTTATGTTTGACACAATAAGGAAATGAAGTTTTGGCCAAGCTTTTAAAAAAAAAATATAATGAATTTTTTCCTTTGTCACAAAGATAGGAACTTTGAATTGATTAATGATGTGATGTATTACATAGAAGGAAACTTAGAATCACACTTGTTCTAAGGACATTTATAACAATTTATCTTTAACTTTACAGATGATGATTTTTATTTGTTCTAAAGACATTTATAGCAAATCATCTTGAACTTTGTAGATGATGAATTATACTTGTTCTAAGGACTTTGATAGTAAATTTACTGGATTTATACTTGTTCTAAGGACATTGACAACAATTCATTTAATGAGTTATACTTGTTATAAGAGCATTGGTAACAAATGATATGGATCTTTGTAGTTGATGAGTTATATTGTTCTAAGGAGATTGATAACAAATCTACTTGATTTATACTTTATAGGTGATGCTTTATATTTGTCAGGTAAGAACATTTAAAGGAAATCAACTTGTTTTACACGTTACAAATGACAATTTATACTAATTCTAAATACATTCATAGAAAATCAACTTGAAATTTGATGATGATTTATTATTGTTATAAGGACATTTAAGTACACCACACATGGATCATAAAGTGTATACATTGCATCATGATACAAACTATGACTATTATACATCCATATATAATTTTTATATATTTTTTATTTTCAAACCATGAAAATAAACATGAATGTTATGGTCATTTATAATCATAGCAATTATATTTTTAATTATATAATATATAATTAAAAAAATCTAGAAAATTTTAATATATAAATAATTAAAATATTGTTTATTACTATTATTACATTTCATAGAAAAATAAATAAAAAATTACAATATAGTTTGTTACTATTATTTCATTAATAAATATATATTTAATACAAAAATATAAAAACTAAAAATACAATTTATTTATTCATATTATTTTCTTAATAAATATTTAAAAAAATTTAAATATAAAAAAAAAATAGTTTTTTTCAAAATTCAATATATTTACAATTTTTAAAAGATTAAATAAGAATTCCAGATTAAAATACATTAATACACTATTAAAATAATATATTAATAAAGTAGTAATACATTATTAATACATTAATAACACATTATTACATTAATGTAAAATATAAATTAAAGTATTAATTTAAATTAATTTACAATGTAACATATTAATTGATTTTTTAAATTAAAAAAAAAAAATGATTTTGAAGATTTTGAAAACAAAATTTTTAATGATAAAATTTCATTTAATTAAATTCAATTAGAATTTTTAACAAAAAATTTATTTAATTTTGAAAATAATTATAATGAAAAATAATGAATTTTATTTACTTATAAATACGAAATTTTAAAATGTAAAATTATATTTAATTAATTTATTCTTTAATAACCAATATTTATTAGGGAATAGCATAAAACATATATTATATGTGTTATACTATAACACATATAATATATGTGTTATACTATAACATATAATATATGCAACAAATAAATCACAATTTTAATTCAAAACTTTATTTATACAGGTTTTAATCATCATAATAAGAAGAGTTAAATTATAGAAATTTAAAAATATAAAAAAAAAAAAACTTAATTTTATCAGTAAAAAAAAAAATTTAAACTATGAGCATTCTAACTCAATAGAAGTAAAAAGGCTCATACTAAATCATTGGTTTTTTAAAGAAACCAGGGTGGAATCACGAAGGTGGGTTACACTTTCGTGACAATCTGGTCTCCAAAATTTCGGAAAACCAACTTTCGGCCGAACTACATATATTTTTCGGCTGAAACATATATTTTTCAGCCGAACTATTGCTCGGCCGAAAACATAAACGTCAAATCGAACGGACCCATAACCGGGCCCTCGATTTGCATGAAGAAATTTGGTCGGCCGGATAATTTTTTTCCGTCAACTTTTTTTCGGCCGAACATTCTTTCGGYCGAAAGATTGTTCAGCCGAATAATCTTTCGGCCGAAAAATAGTTCGGCCAAAAGTGTGTTTATATAATTGCCACACATCGATTATCATTGTTTCGAAATTTTTTTGTTTGCATTGGCTCTGTGTCGAGGGCTCTGTGTCCTGCGTTCTCGCCGAAGTCGCCGAAGTCGAGCAGTGGAGCAGTGGAGCAGGGACGCCGAGGACGCAGTGGAGCAGTGGAGCAGTGGAGCAGGGACGCCGAGGACGCAGCGGACGTGGACGCCGAGGACGCAGCGGAGGAGGTAATTTACATTCACATTTGGTTATATATTTACATTCGCGTTTGGTATATATTGCATTCACATTTGGTTATATACTGTTTGTTATATATTCGTGTTTGGTATATATTGCATTGAAATATTGCATTCGAAATACTGCATTCGCGTTCGAAATATATGCATTCGAAATATTGCATTCGAAATATATGCATTCGAAATATTGCATTCGAAATATTGCATTCGCGTTCGAAATATTGCATTCGAAATATTGCATATGAAATATTGTTATATATTCGCATTGGTATATATTTGCATAGTTATATATTCGCATTGGTATATATTCGCATTGTT
>JASDQU010012473.1:269192-282599 GCA_032191745.1 Picea mariana
ATAGTCATTAGAAAGCTAACACAATTCTTCACAAGTTTTGTTTTTACTGTAAAGTGAAATTCTAAATAAAAAAAATACTTTTATATGTCAGAAGTTGAATAACTTGTGAAAATACAGTTTTTTTTGTCATAAAACAAGCAAAAGTGTAACCCACCTTCATGATTTCACCCACCACTTTTTTTTTAAACTTTTACTTTATGAATTTATAAACGAGCATCAACTAAATCACTAGTTTTTTGAAACAAGCTTTTTTTTAATCTACAATCCCTTGATTTCTGAATTGAAACATACATATGTTAGTCTTATATTCTTATAATTTTTAGCATAGTATATACATTGAGGTTGACCACAGTTAATTGAGGTTGACCTTGGTTTATCATGATCATGGGTATTTATGGTTGACCATGACCATGTCCATGGTTAACTTCTATAGACCTTCACCATGGTTAACTTCTATAGACCTTCATTATGGTTGGTGTTCACTATGGATGACCTTCACTATGGTTGACCTTGGTTGACCATGACCATGGTTGACAATGGTTAACCATGTTTTCTATTTTTTGTCCATAAGTGACCATGGTTGATGAAGACTATGGATGACATTCAGATAGCGACATTTGGAATTGTTTTCCACATTATGAGGACATGATATTTGTGTAACATTGCGATGACGAAGCTATGTTGATGGAAATGTGATGACGAGGCTATGTTTGTCATATTGCGACAATATGGTTATTTTCTTCACATTGTGAGGGAGGGGCTAAGTTCATCAGATTGTGATGACAAGATATTTGTGTCACACTATGATGACATGATATTTTCATCACATTACGACGATGGGGCTATGTTCATCACATTGCGATAATAGTATATTGTTTGTCACATATTAACGATGAAGGGGATATTGCGACGATAGTTCTATGTTCATCACATTAATATGATAGGACATTTAAGTAAAAAACAACGATGTGATGAACATAAATGTCATATGTTCATCGTATGTCGTATGGCTATGTAATGAAATTAAATGTCATATATTCATCACATTACAATGACATGAGATTTATTTTGACGACGGGGCTATGTTCATCACATTACGCTGACATGAAATGTTTTGTGAGATTATGACAACAGAATATTTGTGTCACATTCTGACAACGAGGATATGTTCATCACATAGGACGACAAGGAAATTTTTGTCACATTGTAACAACATGGTTATGTTCATCACATTGTGATGATGAGGCTATATTAGTCACACTGTGACAATATGGTTATGTTCGTCACATTGCGACAATATGGTTATGGCCAATAATGTTCATCACATTGCGACAATATGGTTATGTTCATCACATTGCGACAATGTGGTTATGGCCAGTCATGTTCATCACATTGCGAAAATATGGTTATGTTTGTCACATTTTGATAATGTGGTTATGGCGAGTCATGTTCATCACATTGTGACAATATGGTTATATGTTCGTCACATTGCGACAATATGGTTATGGCGAGTCATGTTCGTCACATTTTGAAAATATGGTTATGTTCATCACATTGTGAGACTCGGTGGTATGCTCGTTACATTCTGAAAATATGGTATGTTCATCACATTATGAGACTCGGTGCTATGTTCGTCACATTATGAGATTCGAGGTTATGTTCATCACATTATGGGAATATGGTTATGTTCATCACATTGTGACCACAAAGCTATGTTTGTCACCTTGTGACAACATGGCAATATTCATCATATTATGACAACGGAGCTATGTTTTTCATATTGCGATGATAGGGCTATGTTCGACACATTGTGAACAATATGGTTATGTTCATCACATTGTGATGATGAGTCTATGTTGGTCACATTGCAAACAATATGGTTATGTTCATAAAATTGCAATGATGAGGCTATGTTCATCACATTACCACAATATGGTTATGTACACCACATTGTGACAATATGGTTATGTTCGCCAAATTGAGACAATATGGTTATGGCCAGTCATGTTGAGCACATTGCGACAATATGGTTATGTCCATCACATTGTGACAATGCGGTTATGGCCATTCATATTTGTCACATTGTGACAATATGGTTATGTTCATCACATTGCGATAATGTGGTTATGGCCAGACATGTTCATGACATTACAACAATATGGTTATGTTCATCACGTTGCGACAATATGGTTATGGCAAGTCATGTTCATCACATTGAGAAAATATAGTTATGTTCATTACATTGCAAAACTCGGTGCTATGTTTATCAAATTGAAAGACTCAACACTATGTTTTTCACATTGCGAGATTCGAGGCTATGTTTGTCACATTCCGGTAATATGGTTATGTTTATCACATTGTGATGACAAGGCTTTGTTCGTCACATTGTAACAGTATGGAAATGTTTGTCACATTACGACAGTGGGGCTATGTTCATCATATCGCGATGATAGGTATAAGTTCAACACATTGTGACATTACTATGGTTGTCATATTGTGACGCTACTATGTTCATCACATTAAACATTACTATGTTCACAATGTTGTAAAGTCTAGTTGTGTTCATCAGATTACAATGTTGGGTTATGTTCATCACATAATAGGGCTATGGTTGACACATTGCAACATTACTATGTTTTTCAGATTGTGATTCTACTATGTTTATCGCATTGTAGCATTATTATGTTCATCACATTGCAATGGAAAGGCTATGTTCATCACGTTGCAACAATATGGCTAAATTCGTCACATTACAACGACGGGGATATGTTTGTTAGATTATGATGAGAGGGCCATGTTAGAGACATTGCAATGTTACTATGGTTGTCGAATTTTGATGCTACTATGGTCGTCACATTGCAACACTACTATGTTTGTCGTGTTGCAACGTCCAATTTTGTTCATAATATTGCAATGTCGGGTTATTTTTGTCACGTGACAATCTTGGTCTATGTTTGACACAATAAGGAAATGAAGTTTTGGCCAAGTTTTAAAAAAAAAAAAACTAATGAATTTTTTCCTTTGTCACAAAGATAGGAACTTTGAATTGATTAATGATGTGATGTATTACATAGAAGGAAACTTAGAATCATACTTTTTCTAAGGACATTTATAACAATTTATCTTTAACTTTATAGGTGATGATTTTTACTTGTTCTAAAAAAATTTATAGCAAATCATCTTGAACTTTGTAGATGATGAATTATACGTGTTCTAAGGACTTTGATAGTAAATTTTCTTGATTTATACTTGTTCTAAGGACATTGACAACAATTCATTTAATGAGTTATACTTGTTATAAGAGCATTGATAACAAATCATATGGATCTTTGTAGATGATGATTTATATTGTTCTAAGGAGATTGATAACAAATCTACTTGATTTATACTTTATAGGTGATGTTTTATATTTTTCATGTAAGAACATTTAAAGGAAATCAACTTGTTTTACACGTTACAAATGACAATTTATACTAATTCTAAATACATTCATAAAAAATCAACTTGAAAATTGATGATGATTTATTATTGTTATAAGGACATTTAAGTACACCACACATGGATCATAAAGTATATACATTGCATCATGATACAAACTATGACTATTATACATCCATATATAATTTTTATATATTTCTTATTCTCAAACCATTAAAATAAACATGAGTGTTATGGTCATTTATAACCATAGCAATTATATTTTTAATTATATAATATATAGTTAAAAAAATCTAGAAAATTTTAATATATAAATAATTAAAATATTGTTTATTACTATTATTACATTTCATAGAAAAATAAATAAAAAAATTAAAATATAATTTATTACTATTATTCCATTAATAAATGCATATTTAATATAAAAATATAAAAACTATAAATACAATTGATTTATTCATATTATTTTATTAATAAATATTTTTAAAAGTTTAAATATTAAAAATGTAGTTTTTCTTAAAATTAAATATATTTACAATTTTTAAACGATTAAATAAGAATTTCATATTAAAATACATTAATACACTATTAATATAATATATTAATAAAATAGTAATACATTATTAAAGTATTAATACATTAATGACACATTATTACATTAATGTAAAATATAAATTAAAGTATTAATTTAAATTAATATACAATGTAACATTAATTGATTTTTAAAATTTAAAAAAAATATATAATAATAATTTTGATCTTTTAAAATGGATCAAAACAAAATTTTAATGATAAAATTTCATTTAATCAAATTAAATTATAATTTTAACAAAAATTTTATTTAATTTTGAAAATAATTATAATGAAAAATGATGAATTTTATTTACTTATAAATATGAAATTTTAAAATATTTAATTAATTTATTCTTTAATAACCAATATTTATTAGAAAATAGTATAACACATATATTATATGTGTTATACTATAACACATATATTATATGTGTTATACTATAACACATATATTATATGTGCTATACTATAACACATATAATATATGTGCTATACTATAACACATATAATATATGTGCTATACTATAACACATATAATATATGTGTTATACTATAACATATATAATATATGTAACAAATAAATTATTTATAATTTTTTTTAATTAATAAAAATTTTAATTCAAAACTTTATTTATACAAGTTTTAACCATCATAATAAAAAAAATTAAATTATAAAAATTTAAAAATATAAAAGGGAAACTTAACTTTATAATTAAAAAAAAAAAAAATTAACTATAAACATTCTAACTCAACCGAAGCAAAAGGTTCATACTAAATCATTGTTTTTTTAGTTGTGAAAGAAACCACCTTTTTCTTTAAACTTTTACTTTATTAATTTATGAATTTATAAACGAGCATCAACTAAATCACTAGTTTTTGGAAACAATTTTTTTAATCGACAAGCCTTTGATTTCTGAATGGAAACATACATATGTTAGTTTTATATTCTTATAATTTTTAGCATAGTATATACATTTTTCATTATATAAAAATCAATAAAAATTAATTATTTTAAAAAATATCTTCTACTGAAAAATCAGTAAAATATTAATTTAATTCAAAAGAGTTTTAACAAAAAAAAATTATATTCTTTCATCATTTAAACAAAACTTAACTTTTAAAATATATTAAAATTATTATTGTAAAACAAAAAATTTATAATATTATTCTCCATAATAATAAAGATCGCTACTAAAAAGAAATACTCTCTGCATAACAGAGAAGAGTGTTAAGTACTATACAACATCATTTATAACGCTAGAAAACATATAGCAAGTAGTGCATCCAACCAACACGAAAAGTGGCATTAAGCTTATACACTACCTCCACTGAATGTGACGTGACTAGTTCCAGCTCCATCTGGTGGATGAACATAAACATATCATCTCAAACAGTAATAATAACAATAAGGAACCCACTGAATCAGGAGCAAATTAAGTAGATTTGCCACTGGATTCGTTTAAACATTAATTATGTAAGGTTCAAAATAAAATATTTTACTTAAAATATCTTTAAGTAACTGTTTAAAACATTAATAAAAAAGACATAGTAATAATTATTCCAGCACTCTTTCAAAAGTTGCTACACAGAGTTTATTGATCGGTCTAAGGAACTTGAACGATGTTCATTGATGCCACTAAAGAATTACGAGTCCCACCTTTGACAGACAATGTGAGAGTAAATGTTTCACCATATCCATCTTTATCAAGTTCTACAAACCCCAAGATTTGATTTACTACTACCTTGAATCTACTTAAAATACAAAGTCACATACATTCAAAGTCTCACTTCTAGAAAACAATACCAATAAATCTACTTGAAATACAAAGCCACATACTTTCAAAGTATCACTTTTAGAAAACAATATCAATAAATCTATTTGAAATACAAAGCCACATACTTTCAAAGTCTCACTTTAAATCTAACAACATATTTTATTATAGTACACATTATCATAAAAAAACTTAATACATAAAGATTGAAATTAATTTTACAAATACCTAAACCAATAATTATTATATAATTATTGAAATTAATTTTACAAGTACCTAAACCAATAATTATTATATACTTCTTTACTCTTTGCTTAAGATAATTATTATATGCCTCTTTACTCTTTGCTTAAGAACCCAGTAAGGTAATATACCCTAATACTCATTAACCCTAACCCAATGCATATTGATCAACATGCACAACAACCATTAACCATAATCTGAATGCATTTCGAACCTAATACATAATACATAATAAATCTTATGCATACCGATCCGAAAACACAATAATGTGTAAATGCATACTGATCCGAATACCTAATAACCATTAAAAGTAATCTGAATGCATGCCCATCCGCTGGGATGGAATTGGTTATTCAAAGTAATTTGAATGCATGCCGATCCGCTGGGATGGAATTAAATGACAGGAGGACTTATAAATAATGAATGCATATAAATCTGAACTATAAAATCTTAATGGAGTGAGAGTTAATTGAAACTGAGACCCCACGGCTCCACCTCGTAGCACCCACTGCTCTCCATTTGAAAACGCATGCTTTAATTGAACGTAGGCCAAACTGGCATAAGGCCATCCCTCGTTTCACATCCCAGCAAACGCTGCCGCAACTAAAAGCTGCCCCCACATTTCACATCCCAACTAATTTTAGTTTTGAGTTAATATTTTATTTAATTCAGCCATTTAAAATTGAACCAAAAAATCTACAATTTCATTATGTGGAGCAATCAAAATTACAATTTCCATAAATTTTAACCAATTTAATGAATTACTCAAATTCCATTAAGACAAGTTTTAAAAAAAATGCCCTCCTGCACAATGGCAACCTCAAATTCCTTAAAGACAAGTTTAAAATTGTTTAGAACTTATAACAGTAACTCTAATAACCTAATCACCTGCACAATCAGGATTAACATCCAATTCCACGGTTAATTGAACGCCCACAGAAAGCCTTGTTGATTGAAACGTAGAGGGTGATACTGTAGTAAAACATTTAAAACATTTAAATTTAAATGAAGTAAAATATCTGTAAACCATCATTGTTATGCTAATCTTCTTAATTATTTTTTATAATGAAGAATCGACATCTTTTGTCATGCAATGAAATTAAAGATTGAAATTATAACCTTTGATTTGTTGTGACGAGGAAGAGTATTTCATAGCATATGAAATCCTATCCATTAAAAACTTATCTATGATTAAAAGTCCATTAATCCTATCATAATTATTGTTTAAAAATAGGACAGTAATGTAAACTGCAACCCTCACCTATTTAATTTCAAACTGCAGAATAGTTAATTAGGCCCATTTTCGAACAGAAAACATTACTAACAGTTTGTAGGATAAATTTGTCATGGTTACTGTTTTAAAGTACGGTAATGTGCCAATGCAAGTTGCAATCCTCACTCATTTAATTCCAACCTTGCCCGTAGTTAATTCTGCCCATTTCTGAACAGAAAATATGGCGACGAGTCTACGTGATAATTGATGTTTGGGAAAGTAAATCATCTTCGACACTATTAAACAGGGTTGTTTAAATATTGACTTATTAAACTTTTTCAATCTTTAATGCACTTAATTATAAATTATATAAACTTGATCATTTAAATCTGAAGTTCCAATTTTAACTATTTGTGATAAAAATTGATAGGAAAATATACTCTCAAAAACAAAAAACAAAAAAACATTTAAACTATCCAAAAAAACAACTCTGAAAACATGTACCAATGGCTTTACAACGTCTGTAATGATGGCTTTAAAGTCACTCTGAGAAATGTTCAAGACGTTAATAATCCTCAAGCAAGCAAATGTATGCACAGAGAAATCGGAACTGTGACCAACAATGACAGCGTGAAGCCAAAATTTTCTATGACAAATTGGAGACCGCTAATCGAAGGTTACAGGGCGGTGAGAGTAAAGGAACATGCACTACATGACGCTGCCCAAAAATACTGGATAGGATCAGAAGTGAGGGGACATGAGGGAATTCTTGCATTTAAAGGTTGGAAAATCGAGAAAAGGGCGTAGTCTAAACGTTATAAAATTTAAACGCAGGCATTCGTAAAGGAGCTCAGTGAAAGTGTGGAAATGTTTGGTTACGATATCTGAGCTTATTTCGATTGTAGATTTGGCCATTCAATGGGCATGGATGCTTCATGTTAGTTAGGTATCTTAAATTTGTTATAAAGAAAGAAATGTTAGTTAGGTATCTTAAATTTGTTATAAAGAAAGAAATTGAATGTTGATTTTACTCCTTATCCATAAATATCCCAAATCTGCAAACATCCATATCCATTGAATACCCCAAATCTGCAATCTAGATAAAAATGCCTTATTAGAAAGGGAATTGAATGTTGACGTTGACCCATATCATTTGATAATTGAATGTTGATTTTACTCCTTATCCATAAATATCCCAAATCTGCAAACATCCACATCCATTGACTACCCCAAATCTGCAATCTAAATAAAAATGCCTTATTAGAAGGGGAATTGAATGTTGACGTTGACCCATATCATTTGATATCCCAACCCTGCAATCAAGATAAGAATGTCCTGTTACTTGAGGAGAGGATTTGAGTGTTACTCAGGGAATTGAGTGACTGACAATGCGGTGGGTGGGATAGAAGGAAGGGAGAGTTAGTGAGATCATCTATTTGTATAGGAAACTTCTTTCCAGCTGTGGTGATAAAGGAATTATCAATTTTTTTCTTAAGATCTAAATCGATTCATAATAACGTCAAGTCAGTAGTGGTTGTAACTGCTGCATATCAATAACGTTCTTCTTATCCATGATAAATGCAACTGGTCCCTACTTGTGGCATTACTCACTAGTATTTGTACAAGTGCTTTTATGTCTTCATGAATGATCGATTTTTAGTTTTTTAAAAGCGGCGGACAAGAGCCCATCGGTATCTAAATAGTCCTTAGCGAACGATCTTAGCACCAAGAATTCATATCGTATCCCATTTCTTCTTCCCCTGCAAGCACAAACTCTGAGAATTATTTGATTATCTGAGATTAGAAATTGTGCATGTACTCACTTGTTACGCAGAAAGGCGTATACCTATTGATAATGGGCACAATTAATGATCTTTTAATCGTATTTAACTTTAAACCCTAATCTAATGGCTATGTACTGAAGATGCTGGCATATTCGTAGTCGTCCTCCAAAATCAATGGGTCAGATTTATTGTTCATAATTTTCTTGCATTTATCAAGGCATCAGTTAACATGTTTACTTTTTCACATTTACCTAATCATATTAAAAAATTACTATCTAGCTATATAATTGCCACATTTAATTGATTACCAATAATTAAAATCTATAAAACTTTTTTCTTACCAAGTTTAGATTATTACCAGGAACTACTTCATCTTCATTGTCACGGATCCCATTTCCATGAATCCCATGTATGTGAATTGTGATGCCACTTTCTGCGTGCGTTTCTGGAGAGCCGACAGGTGAAGAGCGCAGAGTTGGCAGGTGAAGAGCGCAGAGCCATCGTATATTGTTTTTATTAAAATCTATGATTTTGGCGAAATAAATTCGCCATCGTATATTGTCTTTATAGTACTTAATTTGAGATATTTTCCAAGAAAATTTTGCTTAACCTTGTATACTGAATTTTGCTTAATTTTGCGCAATTAAGCTATACAGAATGTTCATGGTTAGTTGAGATATTTTGAGATAATATCAGAATGAGAATTCTGCCAAATGAGATGGTTAGTTGAGATAATATCAGAATGAGCATTCTGTCTTTCTAAAGCTTATAACTATAATTTTGCTTAGTTGAGATATTTTGCTTAATTTTGTTTAATTTGAGATATTTTCCCAGGGTACTGAAACGAGCTCTCGATATCTGCAATCGATATGGTTTAATAGCATATCGATATTGATACTGAAGCGAGCTCTCGATATCTACAATCGATCGATATGGTTTAAGAAGAGCAGCCAGAGGATATATCAGATTTTATTTACAGTTCAAAATAGATTTAATAAATTAAATATGTCTTTCGGCGTTTATCAGCCACATTAATTATGTGGCTGTGCTAGTGCGTCTATATATCTACAGAGGTGAAGCTCCTGGTATGCAGAGGTCTCAGAGTTTGTGTTTGCATGGGAAGAAGAAATGGAATCTCGAATTCCGCTCGGTTACTCAGAGACTGCGAGAAGGTACACAGAGAACAAGTCCGGCGGGAATGATGCTCAGAGAATTAATGGCGTCTATAGTAGTAGTTTCTTCGTGGTGGATTTCATCTTGAGACTGCTAGCAATCGGCAAAATCTTGAATTGAATTTTATAATTGTGTGCAAGTGATGGTGGCGCTGGTGTATCGGCGGGCGTCTCGGCAGCGGCCGCCATTGCTTACGTTGGGTACAAGGGAAATTCTCACACTCAATGGGGAAAACTCTGCGGTGTATACGATCGGTTCTGCCACCGTGGAATTGGTGCTATAGTTGCTTCGTTTGTTAGTCTAATCATCTTTATGGTGCTCACTGTCATGTCTACTTACAAATTTTACAGACGGACGAGCTCTGCTCGTTGACGCTATTAATGGAATTCTAGAATTCGGTCCTGCTAGGCTTTAGAGGGTGTGCTATGTAGCTGTACTTATCAATTACCTTGCATTGATAGAATAGCTGCTTCGAGTTCGCTGGGCTGTGGAGTTGAATTTCGAACCGAACATCAAATCAAGATCGCGATTTTTATTTCGTTGTACAAATTTAATAATTTTTTTTAAATATGATATTTACTCAGAAAAATGTATAGGGCATAATTAATGATCTTTTAATCTTATTTAACCTTAAACCCTAATTTGATGGCTATGCATTCAAGATAAATACCTCGCAAAACTTTCAATGACGCTAAAATAATGAACAAGTAAAATAACCATTTAATAGCCGCAAATTCGTACAACCTACAGCTATCACGTCCAAAACAGATTTTATAAAACTCATGAATAACAAACAATATATAATTTACAGATCGATTCCCAACAGCGAGTGCTGAACGCTGTACATAATGTTCAAAATGAGCATTTTTATTTTTTGTAAACTTCACGGATTTCGATTCGGGGACGGAAGAAACCCCATCTGATGTAAGATACTTTAATGTCAAATCTTCAAAGTTTTCGATATTACGATTACAATAATATAACCGTAACTGCAGATATAAGGAAAAAAAGAAGGGGAATGAAGGAGAGAAGAGGGAGATATCTCTCTAAACCCAGGTCTTTTATGCGCTGCTGGTATCTGTTGTGCATTCATCTATGGATTGTTAACTAAAATTTCTTCAAACCTTATCACCATCGCACATATTTTCCATACAAAATGCTATCAACATTAGAGTTTCAATTAAAAAATACATGCAATATCATTTTTGCAACGCAAACAAAGAATACAGTTGTAAATTATTATTATTAATGCTCTTATTATTGTTCTCATGTTTGCAAATCTTGATGACACATTAATTTGTCCAAATCTTGATAACTGAGCGAGCTTAAATGCTGGATAAGCTTAACTTTGTAATTTTTTTACTATTTACAGCAGATCCGTTCCAGCAAAAGCTCCAAAGCAGCAGTCCACAGCTCAAATCGCTATTTTTTATAACGGAATGGTGAATGTTTAGGATGTGCCGGCTGAGAAGGTATTATTTTGATCCGAGCATCAAATTTCATGTATTTCTTTTTGCCAAAACGAGTGCATCTTAAGTCCTTTTGGCGTTATTTAAGTTTGCACTTTAATATGTTAATTAAGGTTTGATTGTAAATAATATAAAGCAAAAGAGAACTAGGGTTTATTTGCAACTGAGATATGCTTTTGGGCGTTCATCAGCCACAATTATGTGGCTGTACTAGTTTATGTTTTATTAGAGAGAAGAATATCTGGTGGGATTGATGCGTTGTCCTTAGTATGGTAAATTTAATAAATAATTATTAATTAAAATATATGGAAGTTTTTTTTAATAGAATTAATGATTAAGAATATGTGTTTTTTTTTAGGTTATAAGTTTAAATTTAGAGGGGTAGGGTATGTACATTTATGTAAACTTTAAAAGTTAAATTGTTGTACATAGGGGGATCTTTGTCTCAGAAGTTGTCACCCTTAAAAATATATTATTATTGTTGTTGTTGTTGTTACTTGGAACTATACATATATTGTTATAGAAATGATCTTATTTGAAGTTGGTGGTGAAAATATTGTAAGTTTTGGAAATAGAGATAAATCCTAGTAGACTAAAAAAACATAAACTATGTATGATCAATAATTAAATTTACGCTATGATTTTATTTTAAAGATGATAATGAAGATGTGGGTAATGATTAAATTTAAAAATAATTTGTTTTGGTCCCTCATCCTCATTATTTTGACCATGAAATGAGAGCCTAGATATAATAAAGAAATATACCTAGATATTGCAAGAGATCCAATAATATAACATAGATATATCAGATGTATATAACAAAAGACACATGTACAACTCATTTCTGAGAAGAGATGTGATGGCTAGGATCATTCCCAAGAAGATGATTGTTATAATGAGGCTCCAAAGGCCTTTTTAACATAAAAAAAAAAAAGCCAAAACCCTTACTCGGAAGATGTGGCATACCATCTCAGTTTGAGGTGCATGATATCTCGTTGGAAAGGTATCAATGAGGAGCTTCATTTTGGGGGCTCAATCAAGTGCTAAAAATAGTAAGTTGCCAACAAAGTGTTTTGAGGCACTTAAAATAGGTGGGTGGGCACAGATATCCACTCCCATATTTTTTGGTGGATAAAAAATTTAATAATAATATTTGCAAATATCAAAATCAAACCATTATATTTCACTAAATAAATTTTAATACACAATTAAAAAAAAACTAAATTAAAACATTCAACCCTAAATTATAATATCACAAATAAAAAATACTGACACATACATTATAAGTGCATAAAGGTATAGAAAACATATATCAACATAAAAATAATCATTATAATAATAATAATAATAATAATAATCTATTTTTAAGGCCACGGCCAAGCCAGCACACCAAATTGGTGTATGAGACCCCCTTGTTTGTGGGACAAGGGACCCCCCTCCGCCCGACGATTTGACTGGTAAAGTTTACAAAGGTATACAAATAATCATTATAAAAATGGGTATAAAAATAATCATTATAAAAATGTCTACTCAATTCAATGTTATGGCATTACAAAAATGTGAATTGCATCATATTACAATATATGGAAAATAAAGAAACTATAGTGCTATTTCACTTGGATTTATATTGCTTGATTGTGACGAAAATGCCAAAACATAGAAATTGAGTGCTCCAGGGTTTTGAGCAGGTTGAATTCATTAGTGCATTCAAAAATGCAATTTAAAAAAAAAAAAACAAAAAA
>JASDQU010012473.1:282651-304168 GCA_032191745.1 Picea mariana
ATATATATATATATATATATATATATATATATATATATATATATATATATATATATATATATTACAAATTACAAATTACAAAATCCAACTATGCATATATGCACGACAATACTACCTTTCTAAACAGCAATATTTTAACAGATTTTGTTACAAGTTTATACCACGGTTGTTGTGTGTACATGAAAAGGAAAAGGTTTCAAGTGTGTTAGTGTTTGTTTGTCATGCAATATTGGGTATGCATAATTGCATGGTCTATATATTCTCTTTATTGTTTGGATGACAATATTGGGTATGCACAAATACAATGTCGAGATATTCTTTTGCTATTTTTGGACGAGTTGTGAGGATTCACTCACGAGTAGATTAATGGTTTTACCATTGGTTCTTTATATTTATCTTAATCTGAATGTAATGTTTTTTTAATGTATCATTATATATTTTGAAATTGTAAAATTTGATTGTGTTCATGAATTAAAATTAACTTTTTAAAATTGTAGGTTTTTAAATTGTGTAACATCGTGCTCTTGCGCGCACTGAGAGAACTTATTCTTTGAGGGCACTTGCTTGCAAGTGATCCAGATTATTATACTATTGGTGGTTTGATTATGATTATGAGGCATTATGGATATGATGATGTGTTATTTTGTGTGTTTACATAGACAGGTGTTATTGATTAGGTTCTCTTGAGTGTGCAGGACCTTGGACCTCGAGGATGAAGAGGCATCAATGAAACCCCTTGGACTCTGGATTGAGTTAGGGAGTGGACTATTGGAGTTTGATTGTTGTTAATATGACATGGTACATCTTATTAGATGTTATGATGATTGATTATTATTGCTGACATGATTTGTTGATGATGTAGGCTGACGATAGCTTGTCGACTAGACTCACATGTGGAGTAGAGGGGTCATGCACGACGACCAGATACTTTGAGAGAAAGGTGTGGACAGCAGCCCTAGCACAGCCTACTAGCACTCCCACCATGGCTCGAACTGTAGGTTAATGATTACCTAGTTCGAGAAGACCCACGATGTCGTGAGGGCAGACTGCTACAGTCGCTCACTATGATTCTAAGGGGTGCTCAATAAGGTGGGGGGATTATTCCTTAGAGGCCCTTAGTCTCCCACAAGATCACCCAGCAGAGTATTGACTCCAGGGGTTTTTGATGTCTACCAAGTTAGTCAAGAGGGGAGTGGCACCCTTGGAGCACATAGTGCGTCTTGAAGGGCACGTCGCGCAAGGAAAATGAAAAGTGGCGAGTGGCACCCTTGGAGAACCTAGTGCATCATGAAGGGCACGTCGCATTTTTAACTGGTAAGTGAATAAATCTAGATGACCTTAGAACGAATGATGTGTCAAGTAAGATTTAAAAACAATTTTTCCCAACCTAGTGAAATTAAAATCTAGGTCTAAGTGACACTTGTGGTAAAAAATAATAATCATAATTAAACATGTGACAAGAATGGGGTAAGAAATTCATTAATTTATAAAAATCAAATTACTTTGGGGGATTAAAATTTAAAAGAGAAATGATTTATTTTTTTACATATGTTAATTAAATTTTATTAATTAAAAAGAAAAAGGGATAAAAGGTGGTTTTTCTACACTTGCTAATTTGAGTTTTAGATAAAAAGGGGAAAGAGGGAAACTTAAAAGAAATCGGAAACTAAGGGGAAAAGGAGAAACATAAAGAAAAAGGGAAATGTAAGGAAAAAGTTGAATGACTAACTTAGTAAGGAATCTTGCCTGTAAAAACTTTCTAACTATGAACTCAACTAGGAATTTAGTAAAGGTGTAAGTCATTTAAAATGTGTAAGGGAATTTTGGGACACTAAGGAGCGTTTTTAGGAATGTTTTTTGGTGGGTGAGGGAAATAGGAATAGTTAAATAATTAATGAAATTATTTTCTGGTGCAACTAGGGGGATGGGTGACATGTGTACGAGGGAGTTTTTTCCAATTAAAATAATGAAAAAGAAATTAAATGAGAACTTGGGAAATAAATCACTTAAAAACTCTATAAAAGGGGTGAAGGAGGAGGAGTATGGATCTGATCTTTATGCATAATGTTATGCAGTTGAATTTTTGTCTTGACTGACTTATCTTGTGGGAGTTGGGATACCCAACTCGGGTAACGAGTGGTAGCTCGACCTTGAGAGGCGAGCTGGGTGTTAGTTGTTCTTTGGTTTAGTGTGTGTGGCCCCTTTTTGGCTTGGGGGGCTCAGGGGGAAGAAGAGTACCCCTAGCATTGGCTGGGAGGTACCGGTGAGGTCACATCGATTAGCAAGCGGCAGTTGGACAAAGCGTGCGCGAGGCAGAAACTACTGAGCAATCGTGTTGGGCTAATGTACGTCGGTTTAATTGTTACTTGCAATGAATTTCAATTTACTCATGTTAGTTATCTGTGCAAGTTTAAGATTTCATTTCCATGTGTTGGCTTGCACCCACTTTCCTTTGGTATTGTAACCCCCTTACTTGTTGTTTTCTGATGGATTTTCTTTGGTGAACCCAACTTCTTCTTTTAGTAACTTATCTTTGTGGGATTTATTGATTATTATGAAGAGTTTGTGCTTTGTCTTCTGCCCTTATCCCTAGGTCATTAGTCCATGCCTGAGTAGTCGGCCAAGAGCCGAATGGACGGTCGTCACTTCGGTGTTTATAGACCTATAGATTCTAATGCCCTGCTTTTTTGTGCGTGGATGATGAGCGAAGGATAATTTTTTACCAACCATCTACCCTTACTTATCTCTGCGTTGATTGATTCATGGCTGAACAATTGGTCTTGCGCTTTCTTGTGATTGATTTCTTCTGCATTTTGGTTGGTAAAACTATGTGTTTTGATTGATGAATCCCAACACCTTGATTGATAAATCTCAACGTTTTAATATGTTAATGTTTGCACTTATTTATGTTGTGTCTGTGAATTTATTGTGTCTCCGATTGAATATTTGTTGGCAGCGTTTAATTTATATATTTACTGCGATTATACATGTTGTTGGGACTGCAATTTCGTGTAGTTTTTACTACCTTTGATGCCCCTTGTGCTGCGTTTCGATGGATTTTTCTCCACCATTTCATGCTTCCTTGCACAACGATTTCATTCTTCTAATGCAAAGTGATTTCATGCTTCTATTGCACAATGATTTCGTCCTCCTTGCACAATGATTTCATCCTTCCATTGCACAAATATTTTTTCCTTATTTGCATGATGATTTCGTCCTTCCTACACGAAGATTTTCGTAACCTTTATATAGTGTTTTTACTGAGCAAACTATTACCTTATAGAATGAAAGTTACCATTTTATTTGTCTGTGATTCACCCAACTCTTTACTCACCCACGAACTACCTGCATTCTTTTTTTTATGAACCCCAAATGCCAGCGACTTCATTATTGTTACACATTTTTTTTAACATTTAATTGACCGTGGATTTATACTATCAATGATAACGATTACTATCTGACTGTGTTTAATATATATTGAATGCAAGATTAACCATATGGGGGTCATAAATAGCATCGTGGATTGAGTAATAAATATTGAAATAATGTAACTGCAAAGTGTATTCTTATTATTATTTGATCTATTATTCATTGGATCAATCCCCATTTTGGATTGATCATGTTGGCTATTGTAAAAGGACCAAATCCCCTTTTGCGGATTTGTCATAATGTAATTGTAATAGGCAAAAGAATAAGTCAGCCCCAGAATATATTTAAGAGGCCCCAGAATATCATAAAGGTGTTTATAACCACCCAGTTTGAGAAGTCGGCCCTCCCAGTGAAGAGACACTTCACACGTTCCAGATTTGTATAAATAAGGAGGTTAGCGCCTCACTTAGATACACACCTCACTTGTTCATTGAGAGACAAGTTTTGGAATTGCAGTTGGAGAAGAGAGAGAGAGAGAGTGGCGCATCTTTGGGAGAGGATCTTTTGTATTAGCTTGAATTATCTCTTGGCATTGTATTGGCTATCTATAATAAGGAAGTTTTGTTGGGTTTTCTTTCCCTAGAGGGTTTCCCAGGATAAATGTTGTGTCTCTTGTGATTGTGTATTTCTCAGTGATCTTGTGTTATGCTATTGTTATCTATTGAAATAAAAAGAACTATAATAATGGTTTATACATTAACATGGTATCAGATCCAAGCTGAAGGAAGCATCTTTCACAAGAGTGAAAAACACCACTATTGTCGTACATGCAGATTAGGGATTTTTTATGGTGAAGCTTTTCAGCCCTAAAACCACCTAGAAAAGTGCACCCTCCCCCAAGGATTACTTTGGCACTCTCAACGCACCTTTTTAGTGGCTAGATCTCCCAGAAAGTGAAACCCTTATTTCAGAAAGTACCAGAAGTACCAAAGTACCATAGGTACCAGAAAACCAGAAGCACCAGTCCAGAAATCTGTAGATCAAGTTTGGAGGAGAAAAAGTTGGATTCTCTCAAATCCAAACACACCAGGCTACTCACCTCACCCAAGTGCACCTCCTAGTAAGTTTAGAATTTGGTTTTGAGCATTTTCATTTTTTGATCATTTTCCTAGCTCTGGGTAAAAGAGGTCTGCAAGAACTAAGCTTGTTGACAAGATGAAAGGTGTGGAAAACTTTTTTTCCTGGAAGTATAGGATTGGACTCATTCTTGAAGAGAATGACCTAGAAAAATTCGTCAAAGGAGAAATTCTGGAACCCAACGATGCTGCAGAAAAAGCCAAGCATCAAAAGGACACAATCAAGGCTAGAAGAATCATTGCAGATTCAATCAAAGACCACCCGATTCCTTATGTGTCATCTAAGAAGACTCTGAAATAAATGTTTGATTCCGTGACTATACTGTATGAAGGAAAGAACATAAACTGAAAGATGAACCTAAGAACTCAACTGACGAATACAAGGATGCAGAAAGGAGAAACAATTCAAGAATATTTCTCTAGAATATCAGAATTCAAAGAACAGTTAGAAGTGATTGGAGATACCATAGACGAAGAAGAACTCATAATTACAACCCTAAATGGTCTCACAAGACCTTGGGATGCATTCATCCAAACGATATGTGCCAGAACGAAGAAACTGAAGTTTGATAGTCTATGGGAAGAATGCATCCAAGAAGAAGCAAGAGTAGCTAACCGTGAAGCACTACTAGCAAGAGATGATGATCAAGCCCTAGCTACTCGCGCCAAAAGAGGAAGGAAGAAACCCTACCTCCAAAAGGAGACTCATAAAGAGCCTCAACCGTCAAACAAATTCAATAATAAAGAATCTCATCCAAGGAGATTTCAGAAGAAAGGACAACGAAAGGAAAGAGATTACTCATCTGTACAATGCTACCATTGTGATAAGATGGGACACATTGCAAAAAAATTTCCATCCAGACGAGAAGAATACAAGATAAAACATAAGAGGCACCATGCCCATGTAGTCGAAGATGAAGAGCCACCCGCAATGATGATAAGAGAGCAGATTAAAGATCATGTCTTAATCTCGGCCCTCTCAGGATCGGTAACACCTAAAGAGGACACTTTGCTCATTGATAGTGGCGCATCCAAGCACATGATGGGACAAAGAGACATCCTCTCTTGTATTTCAAAAAAGAAGTTTTGTCATAAAGTGACACTTGGAGATGATTACCAATATCCCATCAAGGGAGTGGAAGAACCAAACCACAAACTGAATTCAGGAAATTCACTAAAAATAAAGGACGTACTATATGTACCAGGTTTGAATAAGAACCTACTCTCCATTTCATATTTAGAAAAGAAAGGCTTCAGAGTTTCCTTTATAGATGGAGAATTTCTTATGTGGGCTAAAGGAGAAACCTTAAATGAAGCAATCATCATTGGAAGTGAAGAAAATGTCTTGTATAAACTAAAGGGTCACTCAGAGGCTGCCATGACCCACGCCAGTGAAAACTCATGTGAACTTTGGCATAGAAGATTAGCTCACATCAACTACAAGGTGCTACCATACATATGCAAAGAGGTCATATGTTTACCAGAACTCAAGGTTGACCATGAAGGCATATGCAATGGATGTGCACAAGGGAAGAACATCAAGAACCCTTTTCCGAAGAGAGACAGCAAAGCAGAAGGAGTCCTAGAGCTCATTCATTCAGATGTATGTGGCCCAATGCCATCGTCCTCCATTAGTGGGTATGTATATTATGTATCATTTATTGATTATTATTCTCATAAGACCTGGGTTTATTTTTTGAAATCTAAAGATGAAGTGTTCAGTAAGTTCAATGAATTCAAAGCCTTGATAGAGAATCTTTCTGAAAGAAAGATTAAGATACTCAGGTCAGATAATGGAGGAGAATATACCTCAAAAGAATTTGTTAACTTCTGCAAAAATGTTGGGATCAAGAGGGAACTCACTACTCCCTATAATCCCCAACAAAATGGTGTAGTTGAACGAAAGAACAGAATGATAATGGAAGCCGTGAAGACTATGATCCATGATCAAGATCTTCCTATGTGCTTATGGGAAGAAGTAGCAATGGCAGATGTATATGTGCAAAACCGATTGTCCCATAGTGCACTTGGGCTCAAGACCCTGTAAGAGATGTTCACCGGAAATAAGCCAGAGGTAAGCCATCTCAAAATATTTGGCTGCCCAAAATTTATTCATATACTGAAAGAGAAGAGAAATAAGTTGGAACCTTCAGGAAAGAAGGGAATATTTGTGGGATACTGTGAGCTCTCCAGGGCCTTCAAAATCTATATACCAGGTCACCATCACATTGATATCACCAGGGATGTGACCTTTGATGAAGATGCAGTGCTCAAGAAATCAAGAAGATGTCATCTTGAAAAAGTATATGAAGAGGAACCCATAATCCCCAAAACTGCAGTGAGGGAGGTTCCTAGAGCCGCAAAACCGGTGAGGGAAGTCGTAACTTCCCCTGATGAGGAAATTCTAGAAGACCATGATATATTAGAAGTTCAAGAACCTCATCAGATGACGATCCTCCATAAAAGAAAGACAGCTTGGGCTAGAGAGCTTATTCAAGATGGAGAGATGTATGGTGTTCCTGAAGGAACCACGAGACNGGTCTTCTAGAATTTCCTCATCAGATGACGATCCTCCATAAAAGAAAGACAGCTTGGGCTAGAGAGCTTATTCAAGATGGAGAGATGTATGGTGTTCCTGAAGGAACCATGAGACAGGTGAAAAGACCAAAGCCATTCTCCAGTTATATGACTTTGATGTGTGATATTCTAGAGGAGGAGCCTACCTTCTTTAAAGAAGCTATTCAGAGGAAAGAATGGGCAGATGCCATGACATAGGAATACCAATTCATAATAAAGAACGAAGTATGGGAAATAGTTCCCAGACCAAAGAGTAAAGATGTGGTGTCCTCCAAATGACTCTTCAAAATAAAACATGATGCTGATGGAAGTATTGAGAAGTATAAAGCAAGATTTGTAGCTCGTGGCTTTTCTCAAAAAGAAGGCATTGACGATGAAGAGACATTCGCTCCTGTAGCCAAATACACTTCGATCAAAACCATCATGGCCCTTGCAGCTAAGATGAAGTGGAAGTTGCACCAGATGGACATAAAGACAGCTTTCCTAAATGTTTTCATTGAAGAGGAAGTGTATATAGAGCAACCTCAAGGATTTGAAGTTGAAGACAAGAAGTCTCATGTATGTAGGTTGAATAAAGCATTGTATGGATTGAAGCAAGCTCCTAGAGCTTGGTATGGCCGAATAGACAGCTTTCTGACAAGCTTGGGCTTTACTAAGAGTAAAGCAGATTCTAACCTCTACTTCAAGGTTATGAACAATGAGCTAGTAATATTACTGTTATATGTGGATGAATTATTCTTGACTAGAGAAGAAAATCTCATCACTGAATGTAAGAAGAGACTTGCCTCAGAATTTGAAATGAAACACCTTGGCCTAATGCATTATTTATTAGGTCTTGAGGTATGGTAGAGTCCAGAGAGGATCTTCCTTAATCAAGGGAAGTATGCAGTCGAAATCCTGAAGAGATTCAACATGTTGGAATGTAAGTCAATGAATACACCCATGGAAGCGAAGCTGAAGCTGTTGGTCGACACTTCATCAGAATTAATTGATGCCACGTTGTACAGACAAATTATTGGATCGCTGATGTACCTAAAAAACATCGGAACAGACATTTGTTTTTTTGTGAACACCTTGAGTCAGTTTATGGTATAACCTAGACATGTTCACGTAGTGGTTGCAAAACATGTGATGAGGTACCTTAAGGGTACAATAGATTGTGGTCTCAGCTATGAAGGAGATCATGATTCCACATTGAGTGGATATACTGATGCAGATTGGGCAGGATGTGTTTCTGACAGGAAAAGCACTTCAGGATGTTGTTTCAGTTTGGGATCAACCATGATCTCGTGGCAGAGTAGAAAGAAATACATCATTGCTCTCAACACAGCGGAAGCAAAATACATTGTTGCATGTTCTACCAACTGCGAAGCTATATGGCTTCGAAAGTTGTTGACTGGTCTATTTGACCTAGAGATGAAAGCAACCATGATCCTATGTGACAACCAAAGCTACATAAAGATGACAGAGAATCCTGTATTCCATGATAGGTCGAAGAACATAGAGATCTGATATTATTACATCGCTGACATGGTGCAAAGAGGAGCCTTAAAGCTCCAGTACGTTAGCATGGATGAACAGGTTGTTGATGTGTTGACCAATTCTCTATCTCGTGTAAAGTTTGAGCACTTTCGAGATAAGCTTGGTATAGTCCGAAAGGACCTTCCTCGAAAGGGGGAGTAGTTGATGTGATGAGACATCTCTTACTTCCAGCTTCAGTGCTATGACATAAAGCAAGAAGATGTGATGAGACTAGTATTGTGCTTCTGGCTTGACAGATGTGACGTAAATCCATTCTAGTATCTTTCTTCCAACCTAATGGTTGTGACGTAAAGAAAGAAAATCTGATGATACTAGTACTGTGCTTCCAGATTAATAGCTGTGACATAAAGCCAATCTAGTATCTTGCTTCCAACCTGATGGTTGTGACGTAAAGCAAGATGATGAGATGAGACTAGCACTGAGCTTCCAAGTTGACAGCTATGATGTAAAGCTAGTCTAGTATCTTGCTTCTAGCTTGATTGTTGTGACGTAAAGTAGGAGGAGTTTCTTTCTTCCAGCTTAACTGTTGTGACATAAAGCAAGACTATGAGATGAGACTAGAACTGTGCTTCTGGCTTGATAGCTGTGATGTAAAGCCAGTCTAGTATCCTGCTTCCATCTTGATTGTTGTGATGTAAAGAAGGACGAGTTTCTTGCTTCGATCTTGACTGTTGTGATGTAAAGAAAGATGAGCACTCTGCTTCCAGCCTTACAGCTATGACGTAAAGCCAGTCCAGTATTATGATGATGAGCCATCCTCGTGCTGTGATGATGATGTATTAGTTGTATACTAATACATATTGATGCAGATGATGATTGCATTCCTTTGAGAATGACGATGTTGCCGATGAAGAAAACTTTCAATGATTTATAGATACACCAGTCAGTGTTCCAAGATGATATTGATGATGTTGTCCTCTCACCCACTTGATGTTGTTGATGATGTTGTCCTCTCTCTCTCTCGCCTGATGCTATCGAAGAATACCCTTCTTGTTAAGGGGGAGTGTTGAAATAATGTAACTTCAAAGTGTATTCTTATTATTATTTGATCTATTATTCATTGGATCAATCCCCATTGTGGATTGATCATGTCAGCTATTGTAAAAGGACCAAATCCCCTTTTGTGGATTGGTCATAATGTAATTGTAATAGGCAAAAGAAGAAGTTGGCCCTGCTAATGAAGAGACACTTCACACGTGCCATATTTGTATAAATAAGGAGGCTAGAACCTCACTTAGATACACACCTCACTTGCTCATTGAGAGACAAGTTTTGGAATTGCAGTTGGAGAAGAGAGAGAGAGAGAGTGGTGCATCTTTGGGAGAGGATCTTTTGTATTAGCTTGAGTTATCTCTTGCCATTGTATTGGCTATCTATAATAAGGAAGTTTTGTTGGGTTTTCTTCCCTTAGAGGGTTTCCCAGGATAAATGTTGTGTCTCTTGTGATTGTGTATTTCTTAGTGATCTTGTGTTATGCTATTGTTATCTATTGAAATGCAAAGAACTATAATAATGGCTTAAACATTAACAATAAATAAGCATTATATTTGGAAACAATTTTTATTACATGTATTATGCATAATCAAGACAATGATATTATATCATGATAGACATACATATCTAACCTCTTGCTAAATTCCTTTTTATATGGTCAATCCTCTTTTGAAGACAACGAATTTATTAATAGCATTAGACAAGGATTGATAACATATTGATTCATAGGTGACATCGTTTATATACATCTGCGTTTTTATGGAATGGAATGTATGCATTTTAATGTATTTGAATTGAATGTCTGTGGTTTATATATGGAATTGAATGTCTGCATTTTATATATGGAATTGAAAGTCTGTTTTTTTATATATGGAATTGAATGTCTGCATTTTTATAGACAGCCTGCGTTTTTAATAGACAACCTGTGTTTTAATAAACAACCTGGAATTGAATGTCTATGTTTTTATGGAATGGAATAGACAGCTTGTTTATGATTTATTTATATGACAGTGTTATTATAATGGTATTTATTATTAATATTTTAGATGACAACGTGTTTATCATTAATAGACAACGTGATTTTCATTAATGGACAACATGTTTTATATTAATAGACATCGGCTTTAGAGAGAGGTATTGGTTGTTGCATATAGATTCTTGACCACGATTTTAATAAGAAAGGTGTGTGTAATTACAATAGAAATGCAATAAATGTGTGTATAAATATTCTAAACAACAAATTCAATGATAGACAACAACTTAATTAGAGACATCGATTTGGTAGTGTTGGACAAAAGGAATTTTGTTTTATGTTTTTCTTATAGCAATATTTTTATGATTTTTTGATTGGCAAATTTTAGCAAATTTAGTAATCATTATAAAACTTGTTTTATGATTGCTTAACTAGATAGCAGACTCATCCTTAGGAAAATACTTATATCTGTTTCAGTTTTATAATTAAAACACAACAATGACATTAAAGGACAACAAATTCATATTTAAAGACAACAATTAAATTCATGTAGCTTCAGTTTTAAAGGACATTGATAGATACTTATCTCATCTTGGGATTTGGAATATAATTGCAACGAACTATTTGTGTTAATAATAATCATTTATCATGTACAGATTGATTTTGTTTCCCAATGAATTTATTGCGTTGTATGAATGTCATAGTCATCTTGTTGACTTGTCGGTTGGGTGCTAGGGTTAATCGTCATGTGTTTGGATAGTTAAGTTGATCTCCTAGCACATTGAATTTAACTTGCATTAGGGGTCCAGTTATGTTGGTGAGCCGTGGTTGTTGTCACGCCTATCGCTAGGTGATGACATGATTCCTGATGAGGGGATCATCGTGTGCCTTGACGGGTAGGGGTGAATGATAACCTAGCCGGATTCAGTGATTCATGATGTGGGCGTTCGTTCATTGTAGTAGATGTTGGTGCTAGGTTTTAACGTCATAATGCGTATGGGTTGCACACCATGAGGTTTCTGGTTACGGGTTTTCGAGGCCATTTTATTGGGATGGTGGATGTTTTCCCTTATCTTGTAGGCTTTGTCGTGTTTGTTTCAGGCAGTTAGTCATTTCTTTCTTTTTTATTTACGCATGTTTTGCCCAGTTTCTCGATGTTCTAGTGTGTATAGTCATTATTGTCTATTGCCTAATCTGCGTGTGTGGTGTTCATCATTAGGTGGTGTGGTTTAACTATTGTCGTCATTGCCTTCCTGCCAAAAAAAAAAAAATTTGCACTTTTCGCTTCACTTAGAGTCGTAACGATTGGGGTCGTTACATATGGTATCAGAGCAGGTTTCAACCTGCGACTTAGGATCACTATGGATTCCGTTGATTTGATTTTTGATTATAAGGTTGCTAATTAATTTTATTTGTATTCATGCATGTAATCATGGTTAGAGGACGTCGCGGAGGCAGATGATGAGGTGCTAGGGGAGGAGGCACGATGCCTCTAGTAGCACCCACTCCTGAGGGGTCTAACCCCCAGATTGACAAACAGGTTATCGAGTAGGAACAGATAGCAGTGGGTGATGTGGTTGGGATGATGAGGTATTTTTAGTGGATGTTTGAGGAAATGATCAATCGTTTGGATAGAGATGAGGCCAAGGCATCGGCAGCCCCTGAGGGTCCACCGCGCGCTCTGGTCAGTACTAGTATCATTCACTGTGAACTCAAGAAGGTCAAATTTCCTGAGTTCTTTGGTGCCCCGGATGACTCAGCTATCGAGGCATGGTTGGAGAATATGGCGATGTGATTTGCACTTCGCTACTATACCTCCAACATGAAGGTCCGCATGGCAGTCTTTCAACTGAAGGGGAGCACTCTTATATGGTGGAAGACGCTCCTGCCATAATTGAACATGGTCATCGACGATGTGTCATGGGTACTGTTCAAGGAACGGTTTCGAGAGAGGTACCTATTAGAGGAATTTAGTGAGTGTCAGCTCAACGAGTTCAACGCCTTGTGATAGGGTGACCGTACGGTGCCTGAGTACGAGGCATGTTTTATGGAGTTGCTTCAGTATGCTCTGCACCTTAATACCGATAAACTTAAGGTCAACAGGTTCTTGTTTGGCCTTAATGTCATCNGGTTTCGAGAGAGGTACCTATTAGAGGAATTTAGTGAGTGTCAGCTCAACGAGTTCAACGCCTTGTGATAGCGTGACCGTACGGTGCCTGAGTACGAGGCATGTTTTATGGAGTTGCTTCAGTATGCTCTGCACCTTAATACCGATAAACTTAAGGTCAACAGGTTCTTGTTTGGCCTTAATGTCATCATACGTGCAAAGGTTAGGATTTTGATGCCTCAGACCTTGCATGATGTCGTCTAGAAGGCCCTCATAAGAGAGGAGGAGCTTATCAGCGGGGGTCAGAGCAGGACTCTAGCGAGACCAACAGGGCAAGTGTCATCTGGTGCATAGTAGCATCAAACACCAGCTAGACATATGCCAGGATATCATGGCTTCCAGAGAGGATCCACTTTCACTAAACCTCGGCGACCAATGCCTTAGCGGTAAAATCCTTAGTGAGGACCAAATCATCAGCAGCAGTGTTGATCGCAGCAACAATAGTTTAGGCATGTTTAGTACAACAGACCAGGATTCCAGGCCGGTGGGCCATCAGCTTCTAGTTCGGGTACCAGAAGTAATGGACCGAAGAAGGGGTGTTGGACATGTGGGGAGCCACATTACCAGCGCGATCGGCCAGTGGAGAGGACTAGAGCATCTAGATCAGTTGAACTCACTACCTTGGGAGATTTGGGCAAGGCCTATCAGATTAATGCAGCAGTGAATAACCACTAGGCAGCGCAACAGTCGACTGTGCTCGAGACATCAGGTACAGTCACTGACCAGACCCTTAGTATTTTGATAGATCCTGCTGCTACCGAGAGTTTCATTTCTAGTGCTACACTAAAAATAATTAAGGTAAAGGTAGTCAAACAACATGAGTTTAGCTTCGTAGAGATGGCTTTGAGAGCCAAATAGAAGGTTGGAGGGAAGGTTACGGTTTGTACCCTTAACCTAAGAGAATTTATCACTAGGGCCAACCTGTATGTCAGGATCTTAGGATCTTATGACGTCATGATTAGTATGGACTAGTTGGAATCGCATGAGGTGATACTCAACTGTAATATGAAACGGTTGAGCCTTGTCAATGATGAGAGATGTGTGATTTTAGGTTGAAACCAGGGATTTTCCATGAGTTTCATATTTTCCTTGCAGCTATAGAAGAGTAAGCGCAAGGGATGTAAGTTTTATGTGATGCTTGCATTAAACGATAAGGGAGTAGCGGAAGCTCTAGAAAACCTTTCTATTGTGAGAGAGTTTGCATACATCTTCCTAGAGGAGTTACCTGGGATGCCACCGGAGAAGGAATTGGAATTTACCATAGACCTAAAACCAGGGACTAAACCAATAGAGAGAACGCCTTATCGGATGTCGACCCTAGAGTTACAGGAGTTGAGAATGCAATTGAAAGAGTTGTTGGACCTGGGACTTATACGTCCAAGTGTGTCACCGTGGGGTGCACCTGTTATTTTCATATGAAAGAAGGATGGGTCATGGAGACTCTGCATTGACTATTGTCAATTGAACAAGGTAACGATCAAGAATCATTATCTGTTTCCAAGGATTGATGATATGTTTGATCAGATGAGGGGTGTGACAATGTTTTCAAAGATCGACCTGAGATCAGTGTTTCTCCAGTTACAGATCAAGGAGGATGATGTCCCTAAGACTGAATTTAAGATGAGGTTTGGACATTACGATTTTACTATTTTATCGTTTGAACTAACGAATGCCCCCGGGGTATTTATGAGTTTGATGAATGGGGTGTTTCACGAGCACTTGGACAAGTTCGTCCAAGTATTCATTAACGATATTTTCATTTACTCTCGGACGATGGAGGAGCATGATGAGCACTTGCGTTTGGTACTAAAGTGTCTGCAAGAGAACAAATTGTATGGGAAATTGTCTAAATGCTCGTTTTATCAATCAAAGATTCACTACTTAGGGCATGTCATCTCCGATGAAGGTATCGTCCTCGATCCAACAAATTTTGAGGCTATTATGGAATGGCCTATGCTGACGAATTTCCCAGAAGTGCGTAGCTTCATGGGTTTAGCAGGATACTATCGACGGTTGGTCGATGGATTTTCAAAGATAGAAAATCTGATCACAGAATTGTAGAAGAAGAGCAAGAAGTATGTTTGGACTGAGAAATGTGCATAAGCCTTTCAGAGGCTCAAAGAGTTTTCGACAACAAAACCGATACTAAAGTTCCCTAACATGAACATGGACTTATTGGTATGCACAAACGCATCCAAGGAAGGCTTAGGTGGAGTATTGATGCAAGACAGTCAAGTGATCACTTACATCTAGAGGAAGTTGAGAAGGCATGAGGGGAACTATGTGATGCACGATTTGGAGTTTTTAGCCATTGTATATGTCTTGAGAGTTTGGAGACACTACCTTATTGGATGAAAATTTGAACTAAAAACAGACCACTGTGGACTACAACACATCTTTACACAGAGAAACCTGAACGCGCGACAACGACGTTGCTTGGAATTGCTTAGTGAGTAGGACATCGAGATTACTTACATAAAGGGAATAGTGAACAAAGTGGTTGATGCGTTGAGTCAGAGACCGTGCATATTTTCAGTGATGCCTCTTTAGATGAATCTACGTGAAAAAATTCTAACTTTACAGCACGATGATGATTGGTACAAAGAGGTTAAGGATTTTATCAGACAAGACACAATGATGGTACCAAGATTTGAAGGATTTATGTTTGACGACGATGGATTATTGAGATTTAAAAATCAAATTTACATACCACCCAACGACGAGTTGAGGAGTTTGAGCCTAAACAAGGCTCACAAAGCAGTGTACATGGCTCACCTGAGAGTCATGAAGATGAGGGCAGACCTTAAACCCTTATTCTTCTGGAAAGGAATGAAGGTAGACATAGTCAACTATTTGGCCAGATGTCTAGAATGTTAGTAGATGAAGGATGAACATAGACATCCAACAGGATTACTACATCCTCCTGCTATTCCAGAATCAAAACGGGAGGTTGTTTCGATGGATTTCATTGTTGGATTGCCACTGACGGCAAGGAGACACAATTCTATTTTTGTGGTAGTCGACAATCTGACGAAGAGTGCTAATTATTTTCCTATGCGTATGACGTATCAGGAACCTAACATAACTAGAGTTTTCATCAGTGAGATTGTGAGGTTTCATGGTGTGCCTAAGAGGATTATATCCGATCAAAGATCTATGTTTACTGGACAATTTTGGACTAGTTTCCAAGTGGCCTTGGGAACCCAACTTAACTTTAGTACTGCGTATCACTTGGAGACAGACGGGAATACTGAACAAACAAACCAAGTCTTGGAATACATGTTGCGCATGTACGTGATGGGCCAACAAAAGTGTTGCGAATAATTATTTCCACTGTTATAATTCACATATAACAACAATTACCAAAGCACCATTAAGATGGCTACTTTCGAGTTTCTTTATGGGCGACTATGTCGGATGCCTTTGAGTTGGGATCGGCTTGAGGATAGGGTCTTGGTGGGACCAAAAGTGATCCCAAAAATGGAAGATCAAATGCAAACAATAATACAAAGGATCAAAGAAGTGGAGGATCGACAAAAGAGTTATGTCGATGCACACTATGTCGACCGTAGTTACGATCAAGTCTTCTTGTGGGTAAAACCGCATAAGAGTTCGATCAAGTTTGGAAAGGGTTCTAAACTCTCTCCTAGGTTCGTGGGACCTTTCGATATTGTGGAGAAGAAGGGACCTGTGGCCTATCAACTAGCCTTGCTTGATTCTTTGAGGTGTATGCATGATTTTTTTCATGTATCTATTTTGAGACATTATATTAGTGATCCTACACATGTTATTGACATGTGTTCCTTGCAAGTATCTGACGAGAGTGTGCTCATGGATGAGACGATCCACATCTTGGATCATCACATTCGACAGATACGATGTCGAACAGTAGATTAGGTCAAGGTTCAGTGGGACAACGATAGTCCGCAGTCAACAACCTGGGAGGACGCATATGATATGCGCCAACAATTTCCTTGCTTGTTTGATAGATAGACTTAGGATATTGTGATACACATTATTTCGGCACTTTTATAATGTGAAAATTTGGGATGAAGTTTAGACCAAGAGGGGGTGTATGTAACATCCCGCTCTTGCGTGCACTAAGCGAACTTATTCTTTGAGGACACTTTCTTGCAAGTGATCCAGATTATTATACTAATGGTTGTTTGATTATGATTATGAGGCATTATGGATATGATGATATGTTATTTTGTGTGTTTACATAGACAGGTGCTATTGACTGAGTTCTCCTGAGTGTGCAGGACCTTGGACCTCGAGGATGCAGAGGCATCAATGAAACCCATTGGATTCTAGATTAAGTCAGGGAGTGTACTATTGGGGTTTGATTGTTGTTGATATGACATGTTCATATCAAAAAAACATTTGAGTAATCACCAAATGACTTGTTCATACCTCTTCCAGAATCTTTTAGTATTTTTCAATCGATGGTGACCGAGTTACTAGATAACATAACCGCTTAAGCCCACAACTATTGTTGCAACTTGGCATTACTAAACATGCCCTTTCGATCCCAACTTCCTTGAAATAATTTTCAAGTTACATGGATATGAACCTACCTTTATCATATATTCTCAAACACTTGATTGACATGCCAATGTTCATTTCACTACAAATCACTAAACACATCAGTCTTTCTACAGACCCACCTTTCTAACCTAGACACACTGCTCCACCTCAAACATTGCATTCAAAAAACCTTGACCAAATCCAGCCAAGCTGACTCAAGTGAACCTTTTCCACTCACCTCCAAGGACTTTACAATGGAGTCTCAGTGCTCCACCTTAACATGCACATTCCCTTGACCCGAGCCGACCAGGCCAACCAAGTAATCTTTCACCGCTCACCTCCAAGCTCATTTACAATGAAGTTCACCAAGACTTTTATAGGCTTCATTACATGTAATCCACAATCACAATACCACGGGCTACCCAACAAACATAGACCCAAAAAACCACATACTTTGACCTAAAAATTAGATTTAACTCATTAACTATTACACTGAGTCAAGGTTAACCCAACATACATGCCCCCCACATATTCAATCTACCTAAGTCTATGTCTATACTTTTCATAGGTGACCTGATAAACCAAGGGTACAGATGTCTATCGAAGTATTACATACATATGCCCATTTACATGTAATCAATCATTTTTACAACTCCAAGGTAAATACATTTTTTTTTCTTTCTTTCACAGTGATTCAACCATCACTGCTCTTTCTATGGCCTTATTGTTCGAGTAGATCATGCATCTTGAGGTTCTATAACTCAAAGTTATTTTTGTCGTTGAATTTATCCACCTCAAACTTTAAACTCTAGACTTTTTTCATTCGCACAAAACTACCCAAAAACTACAGCGTATAACACTAAACTCTTTCTTATATTTGAACTCCAAAATATTTAATTAAAAATTTTAAACAAAAGCACAAATATTTAAAATGTTTTCTTTAAAACCTTTTACTAAACAAATGTTTTGCCTCTTAAACAACTTATAACAACCATCCATTTATTTATAAAGGCAATCCTTTATAAATTATATCTATGTGCATGATTAAAAACTTTACTTCATACAATATATCATGTTCTTTAATGTAACCAAAGTCCTATGCATACCACGTCAATTAATTATAAATGCAATTTGCTTTCATACCTAGTGTGGATATGTAACCAAGAGTCCACTTTAATATTACCAAAAAAGAGAATCCGCTTTAATACCTCCTTTCACAGGTATCATGTCTGGTTATATCCCCTTTCAAGAGGCTCAGGACATACTAACGTTTTTATCTACGGATATCGCCCCACCCGCAAGGCTTTGGGAGCGATGCTATCTAATCCAGTAGAGATTATTGCCCCCCCTTACCCTTCAATGGGTTGGCCTGATATAGACCAGAAAATATCTCCCAATGGCTCTCTTTAACTCACGCAGATTTGCTTGGCTCAACTCTGTTCCACTCACCTGATCTAATACCATTTGTTGGGAAGAGAAAGCATACACTCACAGATTAATGGAAAAAAAATATACACACCAACAATCAATCACACAATGAACACAACAGTCTACGTGGTAAAATCCTTCCTAAGGGAAGCATTCATGGGGAAATGATAATCAGTATTCTTATGGATAAAGGGAGAATTAAAATAGCCAAACACAAGCTTACAAACCTCACACATTCTTTCCACACATTGTCTACCTTTTCCTCTACCAATATACATATATATATAGAATTTATCACACAATTACACAAATTGATCAAACAATTACTCAAACTAATCAACCAGTTATACATACTGATCACTTTAGTGTGCATGCATATTCTATTTTTAACTGATTTGGTTCAGCTAACTACAAAATACTCAAAGTTAAGAAATCGGATTAGCATGGAAAATTGGTTGGCGAGTTCCAACAATTCCACCCACTCGAAGTAGAGGAATTGGGGCGTTTCTTCTCATTCAGTGTCTTGACTTAGGGTATAGAGTGCCAATATCAGTGATAGAAAGGCAAGAAATGAGGGTTAATTGTGCGGTGAGGCTATGGCAAGTGAATATCTCTGAGAATTCAAGCAAACTCTACATAGACACAAGAAAATAACTCAGGCTAATAGCACTCTTTTGGTCATTTCCTCTAAGGTGGCATGGTTGGAATCCTCCATTACAACTTACTTAGACTACCAACTTATAGAATATTCTTCTCACTCAAAAGTATCACATAGATTCGTTGGAAGCAGAATGTAGTAGGTTACCTACTTACAATCATGTAATTTCAAAGTTACAATGGATTAAGCAGATAATTACAAAGTTACAATGGATAGTATGTAATTGCAGGTTACAATGGATAGATAAATATAATTTGTCAATAAAAAAATGTCCTTTTTCCTGTTGCAGATGGTCACTACGAGAAATTCTTTCCACATATGTAAATTTTCAAACTCGTATCATTCTTCCAAACCATCAATTGAAAATCGATAAAGGCATCTTCGATTCAAAATCGAACCTGCATCCCAATAGTGTGGGTTGTTCTTCTTTCATCGATGGTAAAACAACCTCCAATTTACCACATATGATGAGGCAAGTTAAGTGTGATGATGATAATAATTTGAGCATATAAACTCTACTTTGCTTTCGGTAGAGTTTATAAACTCTACTCCTCTTTGGGCATATAATTTGGGTATAGGTGTAGAAAAAGATAATGAAATTCGGAGGAATGCCAGAGAAGTTTTTTTCTACGATCATTCATACTTTTAGACATATGTCTGTTATTTCAGTGGGGATATGCAAACTCACTATCAATCTATTAACCCTACAGCCACCAGAACATAAACTAATATGAAGTGGAAATTAATACAAAAACAGATCACACATAAAACTTGAGGATTTACATGGTTCACCGAATCGTTGGGCTACATCCACCAAGTAGAGGTATCGGGTTTCTTATTATTCATAGCATGAATAGTTACAACATCTCACACTATACATCTCATTGTATAAATTATTTATAGTCTTCCTCTCACAATTTCAAGGAACTGAATTCATTAATTACAAACCACTCTAATTCTATTTACGGTTGTTTGTTTCAACAACAACCAGATTCTAGGAATTGATCCATATCGTTTCACAAGATGTGGAAGACTGACCGTCACCTAATCATTGAGTTATTGTCACCGTTTAAAAATCTCCACCTTGACAACAATTAACCTAATACCTTGATCCTTCTTTTGTTCATCACCTTTTTTGCAAGCCAAGAGAAGCCAAGCACCATTGTAGCTTCTCTAAAAGTACTAGTTTTGTGAACAAGTCTGCGCAGTTCTCTTTTGTATGAACCTTTTCAAGAGAAACTCCACCTTCATCGATGACATGTCTTACAAAATGGTACTTAATAGGAATATGTTTAGTTTTGCTATGGTAGGTTGGATTCTTGGCCAAGTGAATATCACTTTGACTATTACAAAGTAGCTTTACTTTGTCCTGCATCCTTCCAAACTCACCAAACAAACCTTTTAACCAAATCGCCTCTTTGTAAAAATGTGGAGAAGCTATGCATTCTTCTTCTGTGGTGGATAAATCAACAATGCTTTGTATCTTTGACATCCAACTAATAGCTCCACCTGCAAGCATAAAGACATATCTTAAAGTTGTCCTCATTTTTTCCAAATCACCTGCAAAATCAGAATCAACATATCCACATACTAGCTCACAACCACTGTTATAGCTGATACAGTAATCACTTGTGCCCCTCAAATACCGAAGCACCCATTTCACTGCTTCCCAGTGCTCTTTACCTGGATTCGCCATATATCTGTTGACAACCACAGCTACATGTGAAATGTTTGGTCTTGTACTAACCATCGCATACATTAAACTTCCTACTGCATTAGGATATGGTATTCGAGACATATGTTCCTTTTCTTCTTTTGTACTAGGAAATAAACTTGAAGAACGCTTAAAATGGGAAGCGAAAGGTATAGAAATTGGTTTCACACTGTTCATACCAAATCTCAAAAGTATTTTCTCGACATACTTCTTTTGTGAAAACCAAAGCTTACCATTCCTTCCGTCTCTGAATATCTCTGTGCCCAAAATCTGCTTTGCTGCTCCTAGATCTTTCATATCAAACGTCCTAGCCATTTGAGCCTTTAACCTGTTGATCTCAGTTATGTTTTTTCTTGCTAAAAGCATATCGTCAACATACAATACTAAGATAATGAATATGCCATTATTCAATTTCTTAAAGTAAACACAATGA
>JASDQU010012473.1:317382-359664 GCA_032191745.1 Picea mariana
CAAAAAGTTATACAAGTGTAAGCTAAAAAATTGATGATCATTGTTGTATACAAATGTTATGATCAATTGATCATTGTTGTATACAAATGTTATGATCAATTAGATAATAGGTTAAAAAATTAAAGCAGTTTTTATTATTGAATTAAATTGTTCATTCTTTATTGTTTTAATTGGATTTCAACATATAAATTCTTGTGATCTCATCATTGTGTTATCCAAATTATAATTGTTATTGCAGGATTCTATATTACTACGTTATTCTATAAAATGTTTCTATATTACTATTGCATAGATCTATTGGATTTGACCAGAAAGCATTTCCAACAATTTTGTTTTGGATAGATCAGGTTACCAAAAGAAAAATCTATATTTGAGGAAGTCATCATTATCAAATGCCCAATGGATTCCCAGTAGTGCAGGGTAGGGATCCTTGTCATCCAATGTCTCTATGACCTCGAAATCTACATAAGTCTTGATACCATCAAGATCGACCTCCATCTGCTCTAGTCTGTCAATTGGAAAAATATGACTAACTCACCAATCACAGCCAGATCAATGAGTAACTATGTTATTCTATATAGTATTTCTAAGGAACTTAGTTCAATGGTTCTTTATACAAATTATTTGTTCAATGAGTGTTATAACAACAAAGTAGTTCAAAGTTGAGTGAATAGGTGTCAGGGTTAATTATTGTTGTTAAAATATTAACACAAGATCTTTATAGAATATGTAGACAAGCATATGATGGTGTGTGCATTTATTTTTTCTGACAACAACATTACATGGTTGGAACTATGCCTCTTAGATATTTTTGCAACATGAATTGTCATGCCAAGAAATGTCATTTGCAAGAATATCAAAAATCTTTGAATGAAGAAAAAAAAAATGTTATAATAACATTAAATTTTGTTTAGAATTTTTATTAAATGGGTGCTGGGTCACCAATCCACTCTAGTGTCATTGATAACTCTTTGACATGGTCAATTTAATCAAATAATCACCAATCCACCTAAATCATTGATAACTCCTTGACATGGTCAATTTAATCAAATAATCACCAATCCACCTAAATCTTTAAAAAGAATTAAATTGCTACAAGAATATTAAATTGCTATAGCAATTATCCACAAAATGTGTCATGTTATCATCATGGGACTACAAATTTATTACTCATAATTGTTAATCAAAATGTTCAAAATCATCTTTATTATTGTAGTCATATGAATAGTATTGATTATCAATAGCTACTTGCATTGTTATCATTCCACTTAATTCAATAGATATCTACCTAAAGTAATCAATGTTATATGATTGCTAAGAATAGCTATGTCATCCACTATACATCAAAATGCTTCATACTCACCACACCTATATTTATAGGAAAAGTTTTAAATTTTTCCAAAACTACCATCTATATATTATGACTATTAAGTAAAATAATATGATAAGCATTAAGTTCAACAAGTTTATAAATAAATCTTGATATTCAAATTGAACTTGAAATTCTTAAACTTAATAATTAACCTAAAGGAAAATCTTGTGACAACAAGAAAATTAAATTGAGATTCTATATGAAATATATTTGAATTAATCAATCAAGAAAATTAAATTTAGATTCTACACTAAATAAATGTGAATTCATCAATCATACTTGTTGCTATTTCTATAATGATCAAATTCTATAGTAATAAAGTATTTGATGTTTGCTAAATATAACTTTTGGTAAATAATCATAACTACTTACAATGTGTGGATTTTGGATGCCTATAGATGTTAAGTAGATGTGAGCTAAGGAAAATTATGTATACACATTGAAAACAATTGCTTTGACATTGCAGGAAGAAATAGCAGATGAAATCTTATACTGTTATGGTTGGGCACATAAAATAATTATCACCACAATTATGACAAAGTCGATAATATTTTAATGGTATAAATCATTAGAACTTTAATAAATTAAATTAAAAGTTGAAGAATGAAATAATATCTAATAGGTATGTTAGTTTGCTTTTTTTATTTTTAAATAATTTATATTTATATTTTTTTAACAATATTGAATATACTCTATTTAAATTTGTATTAATTTTTTTATATTTAAATGCTTATAATAATATTGAATATATTTTATTAAAAATTTTAGATTACATAGATAAGAAAAGTTTATAGTTGATTATTTTATTTTTTATAAATATGGATTATGATAAATAAATAAATAAATAATGAAAAATGATATATACAAATAAAAATAAAATATTGTTTAAATTATAAGAATAAAATTATATCATAATAAAAATATTGAATTAAATTATATAAAAAATAAAAATATATATACAAATAAAAATAAAATATTGTTTAAATTATAAGAATAAAATTATATCATAATAAAAACATTGAATTAAATTATTTGAGTATGTAGGTTTTTATAGTTAATTATAATAATGGAAAAACTTCTAAATTAAATTAAATTATTGTAATTCTAATAGATTATATTAATTTCAAAATTAATTAAAATTATAATAAAAATATTAACAATAGAATGAATAAGTAACAAGATATGTATTAAATTTCAAAAAAAACGCTAATCCTTCTTATCTATAAAAAAAAAAAAAGAAAAAAAAGAAAAAAAATAAACCACTCTTCAAATGGCTTATGTAAATATATTCCCTTCCACAACTCTAGAATGATTCCAAGAAGTCCTCAACCACAAAATTCACCAAAAATAAGAATTATGACAAAACAATATTAGCAAAGGTCTAGGGTTTTGAAAGTACAATAAATAAGATGTCATATATTTGGTTAAAAAAAACATATATTTTTTTATTAAAAATTTAAGTTATTTAAAAATGTATTTAAAATTTAATAAAAAATTATATATTTATAATAATTTTATATTATAAAAATTTAAAACAATTTATTTATAATAAAAAAATTTAAAAATTAATTTTTTAAATCAAAATGAAAATTCCGAGATGAATTTCAAAATTATTTAAGCAGTCTTGACATATATTCTAGTAAGCACGGACTATGAGGGGAATGCATTCACACAGACCTCCAAAGACTAATGTTCGATGATGACACTACTCGATTATGCATGAGGGAGGTGAGATGAAGCTACTCAATGGCCGGTATGGTGGTTGCTCTTGGGTGTAGTGGAAATTCTTTTTAAGTACAGTTGCAATGAGTTTTCAGCCGTATTGTTTGATTTGAGTATAGCTATGTCCAGTGTTATGTTATCGTGGCTTATGCAATAAAATTAATAACATTGGAGAGATTATATGATCTAAGAAAGTGTTTTTAGTGTTTTATTTGACTTATGCGGTAATAGGTCAACCCATTAAAGGTCAAAAGGTTCTGGGTAAACTTTCGTTTAAATATAAATGTTATGTTCCATTTAATATTAATACAAATTTATTAAAAATGAGTTATTGCATGCCAGTGAATGGAGGCATCTTAGGTGTTCTGGCAAGTCCAAAAGATAATTATCAAGAAGTGGGATAACCTTAAGGAATGGTAGAACAATATTAGGAAACATCTGCAGAAGGCAATCTGAGAGCAGTTTCACAAACTTCTTTGACATGAATTAAGTGAAAATAAGTAATTATTTATACAAGTACCGGAAAGCAGTTACAGATAAAAATGCCATCTCATTTCATAGTTATTTTACATTGAACGATAAATCGTTTTTATTTTCAGCTGATGAAGCTTGGACTGAAATAACTCTTTGCTTATTACGCACCCGCGTTGTATCCATGGTTTGGGAGGTGCGTACCATCCGCTTACGAATTAATATGATACATTAAGGAAACTGCAGAATGCTTGAGCTATTTTTGGGCAAACATTCATCTTTCGAGTGTACTCAGCCACCTCTATTTTTGGACCTCTCCATGTTGAGTTATACTTCATGTCACTTGAAATACTGCTAGAACATTCCTTTTCAAGCAAGGGCGTGAGCATGTTATTTTCCTCAACTGACAAAACACGTGTATCAATCGATTCTGTTCCAGAGGGAGGTCTGGTTTCAGTTTGGATCTCCAATATAGGTTCCATTTCCTGCCAAGCAAAATAAAACAACAATGTTACCAATCGCAGTTGAAGTTGTACATAGACCTTGGCATGTTCCTGTAACTGTAGAATAACTATATCAGAAAGATATGAAAAGCAGTTAAGAACGTAAATCATCCAAAACCACAAGTCATTCTTAAAATTTTTGAAATAAGAGAGCAGAAATCAACAAATCTCCTTGAATAAGAGTGCAACAAACAGAAAAAACCCCTGAACACAATACAAGGCTCAACAATAAATAAGTCAACTTTCCTAATAACGAGTGAACAAAAAAGAACACAATTGACATTTGAGGGCACACACCAGTTGGATGTCATTTAGATGTCATTTAGCAACGCAGGTTGACATTGTTTCAGGAAGTTTCTTACCTGGCTTTCCCGAGATACTTTACGGGGCTACTGATTGCAAGATAAAGTTGCAATTTTCATTGAAGGACAACCTTGCAGTACCACATTATCGAGCAACCATTGGAAATCGATAGTAACTTAATAATTGGGCTTCTTCCTAAGGGATTGCCATGCATGTTCAACATAATTATGAAGCAACTTAATGTTAGCACCATTAACCTCATTTGAGTTTCCATACACTTGCCTTAACATTTTAACAACTTTAGGTGAATGAAAAACTTTCTCCATGATAGCAAGGAGGTGGCCATTTATTAAGTAACTGAACAAACAATTCAACCTTTATATGTCTACAAAATTTACTGGAACTTTATTCTCATCAGGTTCAGGATCCTTGAGAACCCAACCTATGTCTAGAAGTAACTCCAAGATACTCTGTCGCTTCACCACATTTTTCTCACAAATATCAGAATTGGAACTTCTGATAACAAGTCCATGATTACTTCTACAGTAGAATCCAGATTTCAAAACTTCCTGCTCAAGCATTTGAAACTCGGAACAAATTTCTTTGTCCCCTATGAGAATGGGGATGAAATTAGATATCCCATACTCGTTCTCAACCTGCAAAGATGACAAATTATAATTAGTGGTGCAAGAATACATAGTTTCAACTCGCAATAAAACTGAAATCGAGATTCGGATGGACGAATCATCAATTGCATTGGATTCAAAGCATCAAGTTTCAGCTAGTGGGGCCCCTCTGATGTCATTCCAGTGATAAAAAAAACATTTGTTGGAGGATCTTCGACACTATGGTTTTGCTCAATGAGGCATAGTGCAATTTTTGAACAAGAGGTCGATTTCCAAGAACACTGTGTCGAGCGATTGTGAGTAGGGTGGTTGCATGGGCCTTGGACAAACATACTTGTGGGAGCTTAAGAAACTCTATTATGTTGCTCGGTTTGGATTTTATTCCCTTGGATCATATTGGCGACATGTCCCTGAATGGCTTGAGGAGGAGTTGCAACTCACAATAAAAATCAAACTAGGACTCGGATGGACAAACCATCAGTTGCATTAGATCCAGAGCACTGAGTTTCAGTTAATGGGGTCCTTTTGTTGACCGAAAAATCGTTTGTTGGAGGATCTCCAACACTAAAGTTTTTCTCAGTGCTTATCACATGTGTTTGAAAATTTATCACGTTGTTAGGCTTGACATGGAAATGAATGGCATGGCATGGAAAGGAAATGGATGGAAAGGCATGGAATGGCATGCAAAGGCAAGGCACAACATGGTATGGAATGGAAAAGAAAGGCATGGCATGGCATGGAAAGGCAAGGTAAGTCAAGGCATGGCAAGGAATGACAAGGTAAGGGATGGCATGGCATGGCATGGGAAGGTAAGGCATGGCATGGCATGGCATAGAAAAGTAAGGAGTGGCATGGAAAGGCAGGGCATGGCATGGCATGTGTTGGATAGGCATTTTGGTTAAGTTTTGGGATATGCACCGGAATAAGTCAAAGAATAAAAGGTAGTTAGAATATGGATCGGAGTGCAAAACAGGAGCAAACTTTAAGGAGTGAAAGCATGCGATAGGAGGAAACGTGATGGAGCGACACATAAAAGGAAGAAAACAATTATATGTCATTGGGTTTTGGGGGACATTTTGTAACGGGCTTAGCCCTATTTTGATGTATAAATATGTACAGGGTCAAGGTAAATAGGGGGTTTGAAGAATGAAATTTTATGGTGCATTGTGCATGAGTTGAGGTTTTGGCTTAGTATTCAAATGTTATGACTGAGGTTTTCAGGGGTAGGCTTGCATTGCAGCATAACGACTAGGAAGGTTTGAGTAATGGTTACTATTGTATCTTTTTGTAAGAACAGTGCGCAGTTATAAGAAGACTATAAATGAATAATATAAGAAGTCAATTGTTGTGGAAGTTGCTCAGTTTGGGGTGAACCACATTAAAACTTGTGTCTTGATGGGATTTTATGTGTGTGTTATGGATAGCATAGATTTGTTGAATGTTTAGTATTATGAATATGTTATTGATATTGTGCAGTGATGATGAAAGTTTAATAATTTGAATATGTTATTCATATATGTTGTTATAATGTCACACACTGAAGTAACTGGTAAATGAATGAATGTCAAAGTAAATTAATGTCACACACAAGGAATGTAATTATTAAGTGATTAAAACGATGCACACAGTAAATACATATTGAAATCCTCACTTCCCGTCACCAATACAAAACTTTGGTTCCTGCAGCCCCTCTAGATGCCCCAGGTGAGACTTTACTTGCTTGGGGTTATTGTATAAGGGTTTTGTTGGTGTATTAATGATTAACCCCGGGTATTCCCACTGCGTGCCAACAAATTCTTTTGTTGACGGGAAAGAGATCTGTAATTGAGGAGAATGTTTGGAGGATGAATACAGAAGAGATCACATAATGGTTAAGAAGGAAGGAATGAGACTTTTCCAGAGAATATAATAGGAACCCATGGCTCAACGATGAACAATGGTTTGAAAGAGGTCATAATATCGTTTTTTCTTAGTAATTTTTCAATCCTATCAGCTACTCCTTGGATGTAAGGAATGTAGTTAGTCATACCAAGGGTCTGGTTGTTTAGGGAACGAGATCTATTACTTTCTCTTTCCAGGGTTTTCCCTATCACATTCGTAATGTCCTTGTGCTTGTAACCAATGCTCTTGAATACTTTTGAGAGCTGACCTTTCTCATGTTCTAGGTGCTCTTCATCATATATTCTTATGGACCTTGTGGCCAAAGTGTTGAGAACCCCTAACTTTTGGGTGGGGTGATGATGGAAGCTTGCATGAAGATAGTTTTCTGTGTGGTTCGTTTTCTCTGTAGACCACATGTCCAAGGTTTCCATCTTATTTCATGTTGATTAGTACGTACAAAAATGGAATGTTGTCATTTTCATCAAGTTCCATTGTGAATTTTATATCCTTTGAAATGTCATTCAAATGTTGGAAGAATTTTTGTAGATCCTCTTTCCCATGGGGCCAAAGTTAATTAGCATCATCAAAAAATCTCTTCCATGTTAATGGTTTCAAAGGATACGAATCTAGGGCTTTCTTCTCAAATTTTTCTATGAAAAGATTGACAAAATTGGGAGAAAGTGGAGATCCCATTTCTATGTCACTTGTTTGTTCATAAAATTCTCCTTGATAGATAAAGAAAGTGGAATGAAGAAAAACATTTGCTAGTTTTGTTGTTTTTGGGTCAGTCACTTCTTTGACAACTTGGATTGCCTCATCAAGTGGTATTTTTGTGAATAGAGAAACACTACAGGTGTTGATGAGGTGTCTTCGGGTTTCACCTTCTCATTCCTTATAGTAATGCTAAATTTGTTTGAGTCCTTTATGAAGGAGTATGTCTAGCCTACTAAGGGGACAAGGATCTTTGCTACATGCTTAGCTAGCTCATAGGTGGGTGAGCCCATTGTATTAATTATAGGTATAAGAGGAATTTATTTTTTGTGAATTTTTGTAAACCATAAATCCTAGGGGTAATGTCACTACAAAGGAGTAATCACTTTTTGGTTCTTTCATCTAATCTAGAGTCATTGATAGCTTTCTTTACCTCTCTTATAATCTTTGAAATACAGATACTATAAAGCTTTCTATAGCTACCACTTTACGACTTTACGATAGGTGTTCGATCATTTTCATGTTATAATCTTATTGATTCATAACCATTATGGCTCCACCTTTATCTGCTCTAAGTATTGCTAAGTATGCACTGTTTCTACGATTTCTTAGGGATAGGTGTCATTCTCTGCTAATATTGATCTTTGGAGGTTTTGATCTTCGGAGGATAACAACACAATGTTGTATAATACAGTCCTTGTCTTTATCAGCTAATTTTTTTATACTGTCTTTTATGCAACACATTATAATTTCAACTAGAATGGAGGAGGGCCAAGAGACCGCAAAGTTCAGACCTTTTTCAATAATGATCAACTTGGCCTTGTCCACTTCATGTGAGGAGAGGTTAACAACATTCTTCATGCTAGTACTATTGTTACTGGTGTTTCTTTTATTTCTTAATCGTTCTAGCTTCTAATTTTTCTTGGTGCGTGACTGATGGCTCTCATTATCGGCCTTTAGAGAAGTTATTGCGTCGATTTTTTTCCATAGGTCTGGGCGGATGATGCGAGATAATTTTAGGTGTAGTTTTAGTGAGGTTTTCGATAGGTTATATAGGGTGAATCCATTCGTCTTGATTTCGCCTCTAATTATGGAGAGTTGTAGTCTATAAAATGTCATGCTTTTTAACTTGTGGTTATTTTGATTCGGTGGAGGTGAAGTGGTCCATACTAGAGAAAATTGTGCATACATGTTCACGCAACAATTATTGTTAGAGACACTGCGGTGGTGTTTGGCTTCTCTTAGCTTGTAGGAGTGATGCTTGATTCGTTGGGAAAGGTATCGGGAAATTATTGTCAAGGTGGAGATTATTGGGTTACGACAACCCATATCCTTGTCATTACATTCATTTGTAGGTTTCTCAAGTGTTTGGATTTCAGTTGAGATCTCTCCTAGTTAATGTTTGAAACATGCCAACGAATTTCCTCGTGCGGTCACATGCAGATGCACATGCACATGCGCATGCATGMAATCTGTTTATGATTTGTCCGTGTAACTATGTGATCTATTCRTGATCAGTTTGTGTAACTGAGTGATAGATGTTATATATACGAGCATACCCATAGAGGTAGAGGACAATGCAAGTGCAAGCGAGTACATTGTGTGAGGAGAGTATGGTTGTATGCCTATGAAGGATATTGTAATTCTCCCTTGAATAAGAAGAAGACCAATAATCATTGCCCGTGGTTTTTTCTCGATTTGGGTTTCCACATAAATCACTCTGTGAAGTGTATGATTGATGTGCTTGTTTTTATGCATGTTTGATATTGCTTAGCTTATGCTCTATTATAGATGTTATGTTTTGCTTCTGTTGCCTAACAAGTGGTATCAGAGCTCATAGTTGAAGGAGTTGAGAGCAAAGGATAAAAGAATATGGTCATTGGATCAAAGAGTCGAGCCGAGCCGAGTGAAGTGGAAGTGGACAGTTGAGGACATGTTTTATTACATCATTGCAGGTTGTCCATGTGGCACAGTGCAACGATAACACACAAACTTACAAATTTTTCAAAAATTATGGAATCGTCGTGACCCATACACAACACACAGTGGGATGTCGTTGCAGGTAGAACACAACACTCGGTGTGACATCGTCGCAGGTACCAGTTTAACAAGGTGCGACGATTTGGGTGCAAATCGTCGTGAGTAATACTCATACAAGGTGCGATGGTAAAAAATTAAAGGAAAAATTCGATGGTTTAATAAAGGTCGTGAGTGGATGTTTTAATAAAGGTGGGATATTAATTTAATATGGAAAAAAGGTGAGGTGGATTATTTTTATTATGCCCATGGTATAATATACCTTTATTGAATGAGTATGAGTGGAGGATGTTTTAATAAAAAGTGAGGTGAAAGGGTSGTTTAATAAAGGTTTTTTAAGTTTYBTTTTTAAACCTTTTAATCAAAGTTTATATTTTGGGGTTCAACCTTAAAATACCATTATTCCTCCATATTAAGAAGACTCAGTTTTATAAGCAGTGTTTTTTGGAGTTTTCTGCTAATGGTGAAAATGCAGAGTTCCAAGTTTGAGGTGGAAAAGTTCAGTGGTAAGAATAGATTTGCACTATGGAAGCTCAAGATGTGTGATCTACTTTTGCAACAAGGATTGCAAAAGGCCTTGGTTGGAAAGTCAAAGAAACCGGCAAGCATGACAGACAAGGACTGGGAGGCTCTGGATGCAAGAGTCCTCAGTACTATTCATTTGTGTCTAGCAGATGAGGTGTTGTCTAACATCGCTGAAGAGACGACGACAGTAGGTTTGTGGACCAAAGTAGAAAGTATGTATACGACAAAGAACTTGTCAAACATAATCTTCTTGAAGAGGCAGTTGCACAGTTTGTGGATGAAAGAAGGTACATAAATTACTGATCACTTGAATGTCTTCAATACTTTGATCTGTCAATTAACTAATATGGAAGTAAAGTTCGAAGATGAGGAAAATGAGGTTATGATATTGTGTTTGTTGCCTCAGTCTTGGGATCATCTGGTCACAACTGTGTTGTTTTAACACAACAGATGCCATTGTTTATGACATTGTTGTGGCATCTTTGTTGTCTGAGGAGATAAGGAAAACATCTGGTAAAGAAACCTCAACAGTAGAAGTAATGGTGGTCAGAGGTTGATCTACATAAGGAGGGAAAGATCAGAAAGGTACAACCGAGTCTAAGTCAAAAGACAATAAGCGTAAGGAAAAATGTTGTTTTTGTGGAAAATCTGGGCATCTCAAGAAGGATTATTGGAAAAGACAACAAGCATCTAAAGAGGACTCCACAATAGAAGCAAATTCAGCTACAGGTATGGTTGATGAATTTTTGTTTGTCTGTTGTGTCTCTCCACTTGTGTTTGCATAGAAGGTGTAGGGTGGTGATGGTTGAGTCACTGTGAAATAATAATAATAAAAACAAAAATTGTATTTACTTTGGAGTTGTAGAAATTATTGATTGCATGTAAATGAGCATATGTCTGTAAGACCTGGATAGGCATGAGTACCCCTGGTCTAACAGGTCACCTATGAAAATTCTATACATAGATTTAGCGTAGATTGAATATGTGGGGGGGCATGTATGTTGGGTTAACCTTGACTCGATGAAACATTTAATCAGTTAAATTTGTTTTTAGGTCAAAGAAGGTGGTTTTTTGGGTCTATGTGTTTTGGGTATCCCATGGTATTGTGTCCATGGATTGCATGTAATGAATCCTATAAAAGGCTTGGTGAAATCCATTTTAAATGGACCTGGAGGTAAGTGGTGAAGGCTTACTTGGCCGGTTTGGATGGATTTGGTCAAAGTTGTTCAAATGCAAAGTTCGAGGTGGAGTAGTGTGTCTAGTTTAGAAAGGTGGGTCTATAGAAAGGTTGATGTGTTGGTAGGTCTATCAAGTGTTTGAGAATATATGATGAAGGTAAGTTCATATCCATGGAACTTGGAAAGTATTGCAAGGAAGTTGGGATCGAATAGGCATGTTCTGTAATGCCAAGTTGCAGCAATAGTTGTGGGAAGAAGTGGTTGTGCTATTTGGTAACTCGGTCACCATCGATTGCAAAAGACAGGAAGATTCAGGAAGAAGTATGAACATGTCATCTGGTAATTACCCAAATGTGAAATTATTCGGTTGTAATGCTTATGGTTTTTTATCATCTTTCTAAGTAGGACCTGAATCAAATAGGTAGATCTTTGATATGGTGATGATGTTAAGGGATGCAGACTGTGGGATCCTACTACCCACACAATCATCATGGAAAGAGATGCAGTGTTTGATGAATCTCCTTTAATAAAATCAAACATAGTAAAATATGAAAGGTTCAAAGCATGGCTGGTAGAAGAAAGGTATTTGGAAGGTATTGATTTCCATGAAAGTTTATCACCGATTGTTAAAATCTTGTTTCTATTCATGATGTGTTATCACTGGTTGTGATAGTACATCTAGATGTTAAAATTCTTTTACATGGAGTTTTTTGGATAAGGGGGTGTATATGGAATAACTAGAACTATCAGTTTAGAATCGCAACAAGAGATTTGTTTGCAAACTCAAAAAATCATTGTATGCCTGAAGCATGCTAGGCAAATGGTACAAGATGTTTGATTCTTTCATGGTGAGCCAAATTTTACAAGAAGTGAGTATAACCATTGGGTTTATGGTATATTCATTATCTTGGTGTTATATGTTATGCTTGTTGCAAGCACATGCATGGTTGAGATCAACAGGTTGGCTTAGTTGGTTAGGACGTTTGTTATGAAGGATATGGGAGCAGCAAAATAAATCTTGAGCATGGAAATACATAGAGACGGGAAATATGGTAAGATTGGTTATCACAACAGTAGTATGTGGTGAAGATACTCAGGAAATTCATTATGAATAATGTGAAACTGGTAAAATCCCTTTGGCTTTTCATTGTAAATTCTCTTCAAGTTTATGTTCTAATTGATGAAGAAGAAAAGGGTTATATGTCTCGAGTATTATATGCTAGTAGGAAGTTTGATGATTGCGACGAAGAAATGGTCAGCATTTCACATGCAGTTGGTGTTGTCAGTAGACACATGGAAAAACCAGGTCAGGACCATGGAAATGGGTGCTTCAAATACTAAGCACAAGTATCACCTACAATGGTTGCAGTGATTTGGTCTGTGGTTATGATTCATGAGATTTGGACAAGTGCATCGATCTATTAGAAAGTTTACTGATCGAGACATAATGGTCCATGCTGGAGTGAATCGTGCAGACATGTTCATGTAATGGTATTGTTAGAGAAGTTGCAGAGTTGTGATGGTGTTTGGATTCTCTTGCAAGAAAAGTGATGGATGAATTAATTAAGGGCATGATATATGAGGTAAATTGTTGTCAAGGTGGAGATTGTTCGAAACATGCCAACGAATTTCCTCATGCGGTCAGATGCAGCTACACATGCACATGTGCATGCATGCAATCTATTTATGAATTGTTCGTGTAATTATGTGATCTATTCATGATCAGTTTGTGTAACTGAGTGATAGATGTTATATATATGAGCATACCCATAGAGGTAGAGGACAATGCAAGTGTAAGCCATTACATTGTGTGAGAGGAGAGGATAGTTGTATGCCTATGAAGAATATTGTAATTCTCCCTTGAATAAGAAGAAGATGGATAATCTTTGCCCATGGTTTTTGCCCGATTTGGGTTTTCACATAAATCACTGTGTCAAATGTATGATTGATGTGCTTGGTTTTATGCGTGTTTGATATTTCTTAGTTTATGCTCTGTTATAGATGTTATGTTATGTAGAAGCCCATGAGGAGCTTCTTGAGACTTGTAAACTATTTCTCCATTTGGTTGAACATTAAAGAATACCATTGCCCCCATTTCGTTATGTTGCCTTGTGTGAGATGTTATATCTTTTTTTTCTTTGGTTAATTAACTTTTGTATTGTGGAGTGAGCGATTCCAAGAATTAAAATAAAGAGATACTTTTGATCTTATTTATTAGGGTTGATCATCTTGTTATAATATCTTAATTTTTTTTATCTTTTAATTCTTTATCACACAACAATTTCTTCCTTGATTTTCAATAGTTTAACCAAGACCTAGCATATTTATGTCAAACCCCTTTGAGCCACATGTGGTTTTGAATGGAGCCTCTTTGAGCCATGTCTGATTTTGAATGGAGTTGGAAATTTTATAAGGTCTTTTAACTTCAATGTTGTTTATCTTATTCTTGTACATGCAGTGCCTAATCATAATTATAACTATACTCTTAATGATGGGAAGACTTACTTTTATAGAAGATATATTAGCTTTAATTTTAAAAACATATCAACTCCATATTAAACACAAAAATAATTACATACCTTATGCTGAATTATAAAAAATTAGCTAATCCTTAAACATAATACAAATTTATAATAATTATTATTTAAAAATAAGACACTTAAACTCCAACCCTCACCTATTTAATTTGAAAGTCTAGTGTAAACTGCAACCCTCACCTATTTAATTTCAAACTGTACCGTAGTTAATTAGGCCCATTTTCTAACACAAAACATTACTAACAGTTTGTAGGATAAATTTGTCATGGTTACTGTTTTAAGTACGGTACCGTGCCAGTGCAAGTTGCAATCCTCACTAATTTAATTCCAACCTTGCCCGTAGTTAATTCGGCCCATTTCTAAACAGAAAATATGACGATTAGTCTACATGATAATTGATGTTTGGGCAAGTAAATCACCTTTAAAACGAAAAAAAAAACATGATAATTGATGTTTGGGCAAGTAAATCACCTTTAAAACGAAAAAAAAAAAGTGTTGTCTAATATTGGATTTTTTGAATTTTTTCATTAGAATTCAATTAAACCCATATTGGTAAAATTATTATTTTTTATTATTTAAATTGCATTTTTGAATGTATAAATGGATTCAGTACTATTAAAAATCATGATAATTGATGTTTAAGCAAGTAAATCACCTTTAACACTAAAAAAACTGTATTGTCAATTTCCTGAAATTTTTCATCCTATTCCCTTGAAACAGATCTTAGTAAAATTATCATTTTCTATTATTTAAATTGTATTTTTGAATACATAAATGAATTCAACACTCTAAAAAATCCTCAATATATTCAAATTATACATACTCAATCACTTAAATCTAAAGTTCCAAAAAAATTTGACCAAATTTCAAATACTAGGTTAAAAAAAATCAACTGAACATATGTAAACATCACCAAGAGGCTTTACATTGTAGATAATGGCTTTAAAATCACTCTGAGAAATGCTCAAGACCCTAATAATCCTCCAGTAAGCAAATGTATGCACAGAGAAATCGGAACTGTGACCAAAAATGACAGCGTGAAGCCAAAATTTTCTATGACAAATTGGAATACGCTAATCGAAGGTTGCAGGGCGGTGAGAGTGCTAATGGAGCAGGCACTGCATGACGCTGCCCAAAAATACAGAGAAATCGGAACTGGATAGGATCAGAAGTGAGAGGCCATGAGGGAGTTCTTTCATTTAAAGGTTGGAAAATGGAGAAAAGGGCATAGTCTAAACGTTATAAATTTTATTCGCACGCATCGTAAAAGAACACAGTAAAGGCGATCAATAATCAGTTTGTTGTGGTAGCTGGTATATATATCATCAAATTATTTTGGTATATACATCAAAATATATCCAATGATGTAAGGATATATTCAACCATGAAGATGTGAAATGTTTCTTCAAAAATTAATGCAGAAATGTTTCTTCAAAAATTAATGCAGGTTATGATCTGTACGCTTATCTGGATTGTTAGTTTTGGCATTCAATGAGCATAGATGCTCTATGTTAGTTGGGTACTCTTAATGCACAATTGAAATAAAGATGCCTTGTTATGAAGGAAATTGAATGTTGACTTTGCTCCTTATTCATAGATATCCTAAATCTGCAAGCATCATACCCATTGAAAGTCCCAAATCTGCACTCTACATAAAGATTCATACGCATTGAATGTGCCAACTCTGCAATGTAATTCCCTGCCTCATTAGGAAGGGAATTCAACGTTGACGTTGCTCCATATCGCTTGGATATGACAAACCTGCAATCAAGATGAGAATGTCCTGTTACTGGGGGAATTAAGTGAATGACAATGTGGTAGGTGGGGTAACAGGAAGGTAGAATTAGTGGGAGGCATCTATTTGTATAGGAAACTTCTTTCCAGCTGTGGTGATAAAGGAATTATCCATTTTTTTTCTAAATCGATTCATAATAACGTCAAGTCAGTAGTGGTTGTAACTGCTGCATATCAATAACGTTCTTCTTATCCATGATAAATGCAACTGGTCCCTACATGTGGCATTACTCACTAGTGATTGTACAAGTGCTCGTTGACGTTATTAATGGAATGCTAGAATTCGGTCCTGCTAGGCCTTAGAGGGTGTGCTGTGTAGTTGTACTTATTAATTACCTTGCATTGATAGAATAGCTGCTTTGATTTCGCTGGGCTATGGAGCTGAATTTCGAACCAAACGTCAAACCAAGATCGCGATTTTTACTTCGTTGCACAAATTTAATAGTTTTTTGGAATATGATGTTTTATGCTTTATTAGAGTGAAGAATATTTGGTGGGATTGATGCGTTGTCCTTGGATGTTTATATGTAGAGTATATTTTTGTCACGTATTATTTTTATGGTTTTTGGGCGATGTATTATTAGTATTTTAAATCTAACAAACAATTAAAATTATTAAAACTAGCATACTCATTAGTATACTTTTTAGTGGGGAATGGGAATGGGAATGGGAATGCTAAAGTAAATTGAGGTTAGTTTTTTGAGTGAAAGTAATAGTTAACAACATGTGTTTTTTCTTTGGAGGTTACAGGTCCAAATAGAGAGGGGTGTAAAGGGGAGAACCTTGTCCAAGACAAGGGAATCTTATACACCAATTGGTGTCTAGCTTGATAGTCACCTTAAAAATATATTATTATTATTATTATTATAATTATTGTTGTTACTTGGAACCATAAATATATTGTTATTGAAGTTATCTTATTTAAAGTTTTTGGTGAAAATATTATAAGTTTTGTAAATAGAGATAAATCCTAGTAGACTTAAAAACTTGATCTATAAACTATGTATGAACAATAATTAAATGTATGGTCTATAAGCTATAATTTTATTTTAAAGATGATAATGAAGATGTTTCTAATAATGAAATTTAAAAATAATTTGTTTTGTTTCCTGATCCGGATTATTTTGAGCATGAAATGAAAAAAATATATCGAGATATTGCAATATATCCAATAATATAACATAAATATATGAGATGTTTATACCAAGAGGCACTAATAGACAATAATACACATTTTTTATTAATAAGTTAAATATATCCATTAATATAAGTGAAATGTACAAGGCTATAATGGTGGCAGTGAGAAGACACTATGCTCACCCTCACGGGTCAATTTGCCAGTGAAATGCGGTCAAATATTTCAACCCTCAATTATCTTACTTAAAATCAGCAGAACGGATAGTGTAGTAGTCTAAACTGTCAAATTTGATGAGCTTTTTCAATTTGAAATTCCAACCCTGATTACCCTCATTAACAAGAAGATAATTGTTACAATGAGGTTCTAAAATCCCTTTTAACATAAATAAAATCCAAAACCCTAACCCCATAAGATGAAAAGCAAACAGTTTTTTAATACACAAGATATCTCGTTAAAAAAACTTCGTATAGGCCCTTGCATTGTAATGTTATAGAATGTTTTCTTGCATATCATAACTCTATTGCTCCTTGAGACAAATTATGTCATGTAAGTTATAATATCAACCTGGGTGGCTAGGCCGAGAGCCATTGGTGGAAATACAAAGAATGAAAATTTTCACCAAGTATCTTAAATGGCACTTATAAACGTTGAGTGTCGGATCTTTGTCAGAAACGCTTTGTTGAATGGAAAATAACTACATTATTGCATGCCAGTGAATGGAGGCATCTTAGGTGTTCTGGCAAGTCCAAAACTAGGTTAACAAAAAGATAATTATCAAGAAGTGGGATAACCTTAAGGAATGGTAGAACAATATTAGGAAACATCTGCAGAAGGCAATCTGAGAGCAGTTTCACAAACTTCTTTGACATGCATTAAGTGAAAATAAGTAATTATTTATACAAGTACCGGAAAGCAGTTACAGATAAAAATGCCATCTCATTTCATAGTTATTTTACATTGAACGATAAATGGTTTTTATTTTCAGCTGATGAAGCTTGGGCTGAAATAACTCTTTGCTTATTACGCACCCACGTTGTCTCCATGGTTTGGGAGGTGCGTACCATCCGCTTACGAATTAATATGATACATTAAGGAAACTGCAGAATGCTTGAGCTAAAAGTCTCTGTTGTTATAAAGATACAAACTCATAAATTTGAGATGGCCTGAGATGGCCACTAAGTAGTCTTATGCTTATTCAGTGGTGTGAAATGTCTTCGTGAGATTTGCGCAAGCCAGACAAACATCGTCTTAGTGACATGGAGATCTCCATTAATCGGTGTGGATGTTGAAGTACCACACAGATTCCAGCACAAACAGAAATGACAGTCATTTCCAAGATAAAGATTCGACGAGAGACCCCGATATCACCTTTTAGGCAAACATTCATCTTTCGAGTGTACTCAGCCACCTCTATTTTTGGACCTCTCCATGTTGAGTTATACTTCATGTCACTTGAAATACTGCTAGAACATTCCTTTTCAAGCAAGGGCGTGAGCATGTTATTTTCCTCGACTGACAAAACACGTGTATCAATCGATTCTGTTCCAGAGGGAGGTCTGGTTTCAGTTTGGATCTCCAATATAGGTTCCATTTCCTGCCAAGCAAAATAAAACAGCAATGTTACCAATCGCAGTTGAAGTTGTACATAGACCTGCATGTTCCTGTAACTGTAGAATAACTATATCAGAAAGATATGAAAAGCAGTTAAGAACGTAAATCATCCAAAACCACAAGTCATTCTTAAAATTTTTGAAATAAGAGAGCAGAAATCAACAAATCTCCTTGAATAAGAGTGCAACAAACAGAAAAAACCCCTGAACACAATACAAGGCTCAACAATAAATAAGTCAACTTTCCTAATAACGAGTGAACAAAAAAGAACACAATTGACATTTGAGAGCACACACCACTTGGATGTCATTTAGATGTTTTAGGAAGAGAAACCATCTAATTTTACAGTTACCAACGCAGGTTGACATTGTTTCAGGAAGTGTCTTACCTGGCTTTCCTGAGATACTTTACGGGGCTACTGATTGCAAGATAAAGTTGCAATTTTCATTGAAGAAGGACGACCTTGCAATACCACATTATCGAGCAACCATTGGTAATCGATAGTAACTTTATAATTGGGCTTCTTCCTAAGGGATTTCCATGCATGTTCAACATAATTATGAAGCAACTTAATGTTAGCACCATTAACCTCATTTGAGTTTCCATACACTTGCCTTAACATTTTAACAACTTTAGGTGAATGAAAAACTTTCTCCATGATAGMAAGGAGGTGGCCATTTATTAAGTAATTGAACAAACAATTCAACCTTTATATGTCTACAAAATTTACTGGAACTTTATTCTCATCAGGTTTAGGATCCTTGAGAACCCAACCTATGTCTAGAAGTAACTCCAAGATACTCTGTCGCTTCACCACATTTTTCTCACAAATATCAGAATTGGAACTTCTGATAACAAGTCCATGATTACTTCTACATAATCCAGATTTCAAAACTTCATGCTCAAGCATTTGAAACTCGGAACAAATTTCTTTGTCCCCTATGAGAATGGGGATGAAATTAGATATCCCATACTTGTTCTCAACCTGCAAAGATGACAAATTATAATTAGTGGTGCAAGAATACATAGTTTCAACTCGTGATAAAACTAAAATCGAGATTCAGATGGACGAATCATCAATTGCATTGGATTCAAAGCATCGAGTTTCAGCTAGTGGGGCCCCTCTGATGTCATTCCATTGATCAAAAAAACATTTGTTGGAGGATATCCGACACTATGGTTTTGCTCAATGAGGCATAGTGCAATTTTTGAACAAGAGGTCGATTTCCAAGAACAATGTGTCGAGCAATTGTGGGTAGGGTGGTTGCATGGGCCTTAGACAAACATACTTGTGGGAGCTTAAGAAACTCTGTTATGTTGCTCGGTTTGGATTTTATTCCCTTGGATCATATTGGCGACATGTCCCTAAATGGCTTGAGGAGGAGTTGCAACTCACAATAAAAATCAAACTAGGACTCGGATGGACAAACCATCAGTTGCATTAGATCTAGAGCATTGGGTTTAAGCTAATGGGGTCCTTTCGTTTTCATTTCATTGACCGAAAAACCGTTTGTTGGAGGATCTCCAACACTAAGGTTTTTCTCAGTGCTTATCACATATGTTTGAAAATTTAACACGTTGTTAGGCTAGACATGGAAAGGAATGGCATGGCATGGAAAGGAAAGGGATGGAAAGGCATGGAATGGCATGCAAAGGCAAGGCACAACATGGTATGGAATGGAAAATAAAGGCATGGCATGGCATGGAAAGGCAAGGTAAGTCAAGGCATGGCAAGGAATGACAAGGTAAGGGATGGCATGGCATGGCATGGAAAGGTAAGGCATGGCATGGCATGGCATAGAAAAGCAAGGCGTGGCATGGAAAGGCAAGGCATGGCATGGCATGTGTTGGATAGGTATTTTGGTTAAGTTTTGGGATATGCACCGGAATAAGTCAAAGAATAAAAGGTAGTTAGAATATGGACCAAAGCGCAAAACAGGAGCGAACTTTAAGGAGTGAAAGCATGCGATAGGAGGAAACGTGATAGAGCGACGCATAAAAGGAAGAAAACAATTATATGTCATTGGGTTTTGGGGGACATTTTGTAACGGGCTTAGCCCTATTTTGATGTATAAATATGTATAGGGTCAAGGTAAATAGGGGGTTTGAAGAATGAAATTTTATGGTGCATTGTGCATGAGTTGAGGTTTTGGCTAAGTATTCAAATGTTATGACTGAGGTTTTTAAGGGTAGGCTTGCATTGCAGCATAACGACTAGGAAGGTTTGAGTAATGGTTACTATTGTATCTTTTTGTAAGAATAGTGCGCAATTGTAAGAAGACTATAAATGAATAATATAAGAAGTCGATTGTTGTGGAAGTTGCTCAGTTTGGGGTGAACCACATTAAAACTTGTGTCTTGATGTGATTTTATGTGTGTGTTATGGATAGCATAGATCTGTTGAATGTTTAGTATTATGAATATGTTATTGATATTGCGTAGTGATGATGAAAGTTTATTAATCTGAATATGTTATTCATATATGTTGTTATAATGTCACACACTGAAGTAACTGGTAAATGAATGAATGTCAAAGTAAATTAATGTCACACACATGGAATGTAATTATTAAGTGATTAAAACGATGCACACAGTAAATGCATATTGAATTCCTCACTTCCCATCATCACTACAAAACTTTGGTTCCTGCAGCCCCTCTAGATGCCCCGGGTGAGACTTTACTTGCTTGCAGGTGATGCTGAAAGGGTTATTGTATAAGAGTTTTGTTGGTGTATTAATGATTAACCCCAGGTATTCCCACTGCACGCCAACAAATGCTTTTGTTGACGGGAAAGAGATCTTTAATTGAGGGGAATGTTTTGGAGGACGAATACAAAAGAGATCACATAATGGTTAAGAAGGAAGGAATGAGACTTTTCCAGAGAACATAATAGGAACCCATGCCTCAATGATGAATAATGGTTGCAAAGGTATGTGTTTATCGACCTTCATGAAATCTTCTTTGGTGAGTCTCCGATAATTTTGAGTGGATGGTTAGAAAGGCTAATGGCGAATGTTGGAAGATATCAAACTAAGGCTCCGAGAAACTGGACCCCTGAACTGATCATATAGTTGAATACAATAAGTAATAAAGTTTCTCTCGTAGATGATTTTTAGTTGAATAATGTAGTGGGGGGTTACATTACAGAGTTTGCAATATATTGTACCCAATATTATAGTGTCACATAAATGTAATTTTTCAAGGGTCCACGTGCAATATTTTTGAACGCATTTTCTACCTAGATAAAAATGTTTGTTGTGCGACAAGAATGTCATGAAGATGGAATATGATTGCTAGGCGCCTTCATTCACATAGGGGGATAGGGGGGTGACTAGAGAATGGTCTAAGAGACATGAAAAAAATGAATAAGGATCAAATGGACTGAGGATGCAAAGATAAGAAGACAATGACTCAGACAAAGAGATTGGAGTACTGCGTTGTGTGAAAAGGTTTAGGTATAGTAAAAAGGAGATAGAGGTAAAGTAGAAGGCCACGACGGTAAAGGAGACATTTAAAAAATTCATGGTGAATTGGAAGAAGGCCTGAGTAGCTCAGAACGAGCCACAGGTGAGTGTTCGGGGCCTGTTGGATAGGTGTTTTGGTTAAGTTTTGGGTTCTACGCCAGAATACGTCAAAGAATAGAAGATAGTTAGAAGATGGACCAGAGCGCATGGCAGGAGAAAACTTTAAGGAGTCAAAGTGCATGATAGGAGGAAATGCGACAGAACGATGTGTAAAAGTCCGAAAATGGTTATAAACTGTTAGATTTTTGGGGACATTTTGTAACAGGATTAGTCCTATTTTGATGTATAAATATATACATGGTTAGGTTGATAGGAGGTTCAAAGAATGAAAGGTTATGGTGCATTGTGCATGAGTTGAGGTTTTGGATAAGCATTCATATGTTATGACTCGGCTTTTCGAGGGTATGCTCACAGTGCAGCAGAACGAATAGGAAGGTTTGAGTAATGGTTATTGTTGCATATTTTTGTAAGCGCAATGTGTAGCTGTAAGAAGACTATAAATGCATAATATAAGAAACCAATCATTCTGAACGTAGACCAATTTGGGATGAACCACGTTAAAAATTGTTTCTTGATGGGATGTTATGTGTGTGTGTTATGGATAGCATAGATCTGTTGAATGTTTAGTATTATGAATATGTTATTGATATTGTGCAATTATGATGAAAGCTTAGTACTATGAATGTGTTATTCATATATGTTGTTATAATGTCACACACTAAAGTAACTAGTAAATGAATGAATGTCAAAGTAAAGTAATGTCACACACAGGGAATGTTGCATGATAAGTAATTATTAAGTGATGAAAATGGCCTACACAGTAAAAACATGTTGAATGTCTCACTTCCCCTCATCATTGTATAACCTTGGTTCCTGTAGCCCCTCTATATGCCTCAGGTGAGACTTCACTTTCTTGCAGGTGATACCGAAAGGGACGATGTTTAAGGGTTTTGTTGGTGTATTGATGATTAACCTCGAGTCTTCTCAATGCATGCCAACAACATGGCATGGAAAGTCAAGGTGGGGCATGGCATGACAAGGAGTGGAATGGAAAGGTATGACATGGGAAGGAAAGGCATGCCATGGCATGGCATGGCATGGCAAGGAAAGGAAAGGCGTGGCATGGAAAAGCAAGGCATGGCATGGCAAGGAAAGGCATGGAAAGTAAAGGAAAGGAATGGAATGGCATGAAAAGGAAAAGAAATGCAAGGCATGACATTTCATGACGTGGCAAGGAAATGTAAGGCATGGCATGACATGGAAATGCAAGGAATGGCATGGAATGTGAAGGAAATGCAAGGCATGTCATGACATGACATGGAAAGGCAAGGCATGACATGGCATGGAAAGTGAAGGAAAGGCAAGGGATGGAACGGCATGGCATGGAAAGTGAAGGCAAGGCAAGGCAAGGCATGTCATGGAAAGTGAAGGAAACGCAAGGCAAGGAAAGGCATGGCATGGCATGGCAAGTGAAGGAAAGGAAATACATGGCATGGAAAGTGAAGGCAATGCAAGGAAAGGAAAGGTATGGAATGGCATAGCAAGGCATGGTAGGTGAAGGAATGGCATAATTGTTGATGATTGCAGCTACTTGAGGCATTCTCTAGGACACAAACCTGAGGGAGAGCCCATGAGAGGGGTGTGTGGGTCTTATCTGAGACAGAGATGGAACATAGAGATGGCCTCCTCCTTACAAAGAGTTGAGAAGAACTCCATATGATTCTCCTGTGTAACACAGTGGGAAAGAATATCTGTAGAGTTGGATGTGACTGTGGCTGAGCACAAGGTGAATGTGTGAAATCCCAAAGTGTTGGGTGCATCATCACGAGAACATAAATGAAGATGATGTATTAGCCTCTTTTGAGAAGAGAGTTGATGAGAAACTTCATATGACTCTCATGTGTAATGCAGTGGGAAAGAATATTTGTTGAGTGGACATGTTTGTGGATGAGCACAGGTGAACGTGATCCTAGTGGTTGAGCACTAGTGAAGAAACGGTTCTTTTGTGTAATGCAGTGAGCTAGAGATATGGACATCCCTATGGATGTGCCCCTAGTGGATGAGCAATAGTGGGTGTATAATACCCCATGATATATTGTTCAAGAGTCATACCTGCTTGTAACCCTAATTGTAATGTAAAGGGTACAGGTCGGCCCCACCTTAATGCGATTGATAATTAAAGTAAAATATAATTAATCTCGTTAATATTAATTATATTATGAGATAGAGAGACCGACATTGTTTTTACAAAAGACACTTCTGTTGACAAGTCATGTCTAATATAAGTAAAGGTAAATTTCCCATTGAGGAATCATATCTTTTGTGTGAGTTTGGAAATTTCAGCAAATACACCTTCTTGGGAAATGTGTGCGCCTCTCTTGGCCACTAGTCTTCTAGGGTTTGCAAGCACCCTCTTGTGTGCTAGGTTTTTTTGGTGGTGAACGTATTTCTCTTGAAGAATATAGCATTGTATTTGGCTGTGTTTTATTCCCTTTTTGAGAAGGGTTTCCCAGGATACTTCTTGTGTTCTTGTGCATGATGTTTCTTCTTGTGATCTTGGTTGTTGCAACATTATTGGTTATGGTTAAGATAAATGCTAAAATGGAATGAAATTCATGCTTAACCTTTCTTATTGAAAAATCAACATGGTATCATAGCATAGGTCTTGAAGAACCCATTGCACAAACATTTTCCAGCCATCCTCTCTCTCTTTTGCAGAAACTGTACAACCCTCCTAGGGTTCCCAAGAAATCCGTACTGCCTACTCTTCTGAGGGTTTTCATCACTTGAAACATGGACGTTGAGGACAAAAAGGACATAGGTGTGTACATCCTCCTTTAACGCACCTCCAACAAGTCTCAAATTGCAATTCCGAGCATTCTGACTTTTTGGCCCTAGGGTTTCTAGGGTTTCGCTAACTTCTACAAAAAATCTCAGATTTGTGTTTTAGCAACTCCTTAATGGAGCCATTCAGCTAACCAGGACTATCATATCCTTCAAAGGCTTATTTTTGGCAGTCATAAGTCCAAAAAACCCTAAAAGTTCTAGCCCAGCCTAACCGTTAGGTTTTTTATCCTAGTTGACAAGGGTTTGTGAAGAATCCAAAATAAGAAAAATCATGATGGGAGGAAATATTGATGGTTCAAGCGAACTCAATTTCAGGAAAACAAGACCTCAAAGAAATGAAGACATCAACATATCATCTCTCTCAGGTATGGTCCCTACCAATGAAAATACTTGGTTAATTGATAGTGGTGCCTCCAGGCACATGACCAGTCTTAGAGATCACCTAACACATTTCATTGAGAAAGAGACACATCTACATGTTGTTCTTGGAGATGATGCTAGATATAATGTGAGAGGACTTGGAACTTCTACCTTCCAACTAGATTCAAATATGGAGCTTCAATTAAATGAAGTACTATATGTACCCGAAATGAAGAGAAATCTTGTCTCTATTTATGCCTTGGAAGACAAAGGCTACAAGATTACTTTCTCAGAAGGGAGAGTCCTTGCATGGCACAAAGTCTCTCATATAATTTATTCCAAGGTAATCGATGTCCAAGAAAACAACTTGTACAAATTAACCATCAAACCAGTTCAATCTTTGCTACATGACACTATCAACTTAAGTGAGCTATGGCATAGAAGACTTTATCGCATTCATTATGGAGCTCTTCCAGCTCTAGGGAAAATGGTAACGGGTCTACAAGAAATACAGATTCAACATAAAGGTGTTTGCAAAGGTTGTGCCCTTGGAAAAAATGTTAAAGGATCATTCTCAAGCAGTGACAATAGATCTAAGGAAATCTTGGACTTGATACATTCATATGTATGTGGATCAATGAAAATTGCATCTCTGAATGGGTACCTATACTATGTACTCTTCATAGATGATCACTCCCAGAAAACTTGGATTTACTTTCTGAAGAACAAGGATGGAGTCCTTGCAAAATTTCAAGAATTCAAAGCTCAGGTTGAGAACCAAACCGGAAGAAAAATAATGATATTGAGATCAGATAATGGAGGTGAATACACCTCAAAAGAATTCAACAATTTTTGTATTGAAGCAAGGATCAAGAGGGATTTCACAGTTCCTTAAAACCCTCAACAAAACGAGGTTGTTGAAAGGAAGAAGATAACTATCATTGAGGCAACCAAAGAAATGATACATGATCAGAGTCTACCTATGACTTTATGGGCAGAAGCATGTATGACAACAGCATATGTTCAAAACAGAAGTCCTCATCAGATCATGAAGAAAATTAATCCAGAAGAAGCCTTCACCAAAGTGAAGCCTGAGATTGGATAGTTTAGAATATTTGTATGTCCAGTATACTTTCATGTACCCAAAAAAAAGACATCCAAACTAGAACCTTTATTAAGAAAGGGCACATTTGTAGGATACAATGAATCCTCAAAAGCATATTGAATCTACATTCCTTGTCAGAGACAAATTGAAGTAAAGAAGAGATGTTAATTTTGAAGAAGAAGTAGCTTTCCATATATCTAGAGAAGCTTAGATGGAAATTGATAGTGAGACAATACCTCCTCCCCCTTCAACATCTCAGAGGGAGACATATATTATTCCAGATGATCCAATAGCTCCAGTTGATTTAGTTGTTCCAGCTGTTTCAGTTGCTCCAAGAAACATACCTAGAGATATTACAGTTGGACATAAAAGGCCTGCTTGGGCCTGACAAACTCTATAAGAAGCAGAATGGCATACAACCCCACAAGGAACAACCAGAGAGAGAAAGATACCAAAGAGATTCTCAAGCTACCTTTCAACCATGACCCACATTATTGACTCAGAGCCATCTTGTCATGGAGAAGCTTCAAGTGAACAAGTATGGCAAGATACCGTTACTGAAGAATACCAATCTATATTAAAAAATGATGTATGGGATGTTGTTCCAAGACCAGAGGGAAATTCTGTAGTGACTTCCAAATGGATTTATAAAATCAAGCATGGTGATGATGGAAGCATCGAAAAATACAAAGAAAGATTTGTGGCCAGAGGGTTTCAACAAGTAGAGGGAGTTGACTATGATGAGACTTTTGCACCAGTAGCCTGATACACCTCCATCTAATATATCATTGCACTAGCTACTTCTATGGGTTGAAAGCTACATCAAATGGATGTAAAGACAACCTTTCTCAATGGTGAAATTGAGGAAGAAGTTTATATTGAGCAACCAGAAGGATTTGTTGTACAAAACGAAAGATCTCATGTATGCACATTGAAGAAAGCCCTATATGGTCTAAAGAAAGCACCACGTGCTTGGTACGAGAAAATACATGGATTTCTAATGAATTTGGGCTTCAACAAAAGTGCTACTAATCCAAACTTATATTATCACATTAATGGCAATGAGTGTTTGATTTTGGTCCTATATGTGGACGACCTTTTCCTCACTGGTTCAGAGAGACTCATTGCTGAATGTAAACAAGCATTGACTGTTAAATTTGAAATGAAGGATTTGGTCTTGATGCACTACTTCTTGGGACTAGAAGTAAGGCAAAGAACAAATGAGATTCTCCCGATTCAAGGAAAATATACTATGGAGATACTGAAAAAGTTTGGCATGACATAATGAAAATCCATGCCCACTCCAATAGTAATGGATTTGAAGAAAATGAGTGATATTGATTTAGGAGATGTATATCCACACTTATACCGACAATTGATTGGATCACTGATGTATCTGGTTAACACCAAACCAAAAATTTTCTATGCAGTAAATGTGTTTAGCCAGTTTATGAGACATTCGAGATAGACACACTAGATAGCTCCAAAACATGTATTGAGATACTTACGAGGCACAATTGGTTATGGCCTAAGATGTGCCTCTAGTGTTGACTTGAGCCTGGAAGGATATGCCGATGCAGATTGGGTAGGAAGCGCAGTAGACAAAAAAAGAACCTATGTTTGTTGCTTCACTTTAGGTTCTTCCATGGTTTCCTGGTGTAGCAGAAAACAAAGCTCTGTGGCATTAAGCACGACAGAGGCAAAGTAAATTGCATTGAGTGTAGTAGTCTGCGAAGCGGTGTGGCTTCGCAAACTTCTGACTGACTTGTTTGATCATGATATGGATCCTAATACTATTCATTGTGATAACCAGAGTTGTGTAAAGCTCTCTGAGAACCCTGTGTTTCATGACAAATCGAAACACATTGAAATAAAGTATCTCTACATTAGAGAAATGGTACAGAGGAAGACAATACATGTGCAGTATCTTCCTTCTCATGAAAAAATTGCAGATATCTTCACCAAACCACTTGCCAAGACAAAGTTCAAGTATTTCCATGAGAGACTTGGCATGGTGGAAAATGCCTCCCTAGCTAAGAGGGAGTGTTGATGATTGCATCTACGTGAGAGATTCCCCAGGATACAAACCTAAGAGAGATCCCATGAGAGGGGTGTGTGGTTCCTATCTGAGATAGAGTTGGAACATAGAGATGGCCTCCTCCTTACAAGGAGTTGAGAAGAACTCCAGATGATTCTCCTGTGTAACACAGTGAAAAAGGAGATTTGCAGAGTTGGGCGTGCCTATGGCTGAGCACAAGGTGAACATGTGAAATCCCAAAGTGTTGGGTGCATCATCATGAGAATGGAAATGAAGATGATGTATCCTCCTCTTAGAAGAGAGTTGATGAGAAACTCCATATGACTCTCCTATGTAATACAGTGGGAAATAATATCTATTGAGTGGACGTGCCTATGGATGAGCACAGGTGAACGTGATCCTAGTAGCTGAGCACTAGTGAAGAATTAGTTCTTTTGTGTAATGCAGTGAGCTATAGATATGGATATCCCTATGGATGTGCCCCTAGTGGATGAACACTAGTGGGTGTATAAGATCCCTTGCTATAATGTTCAAGAGTGAGACCTGCCTGTAACTCTAATTGTAATGTAATGGATACATGTTGACCCCACCTTAATGTGATTGATAATTGAAGTAAAAGATAATTAATCTGGTTAATATTAATGATATTATGAGATAGAGAGGTCGGCCCTGTTGTGCCAATAGACACTTATGTTGACAGGTCAAGTCTAATATAAGTAAAGGTAAATTCCCCATTGAGGAATCATATCTTTTGTGTGCGTTTGGAAATTTTAGCAAATACACCTTCTTGGGAAAAGTGTGCACCTCTCTTGGACGCTAGTCTTCTAGGGTTTGCGATCACCCTCTTGTGTGCTAGGTTTTCTTGGTGGTGAAGGTATTTCTCTTGAAGAATATAGAAAAGGATTTGGCTGGGTTTTCTTCCCTTGTTGAGAAGGGTTTCCCAGAATACTTCTTGTGTTCTTGTGCATGGTGTTTCTTCTTGTGATCTTGGTTGCTGCAACATTATTGGTTATGGTTAAGATAAATGCTAAAATGGAATGAACTTCATGCTTAGCCTTTCTTATTGAAAAATCAACAATAACAAGGGAAGGCAAGGCATGGCATGGCATGGCAAGTAAAGGAAAGGCAAGGCATGGAAAGTGAATGCAAGGAAAGGTGTGTCATGGAAAGTGAAGGAAATTCAAGGCATGGCATGGCATGGCATGGCAAGGAATGGCATGGCATGACATGGAAAGTGAAGGCAAGGCAAGGAATAACATGGAAAGGAAAGGCAAGGAATGGTATGGAAAGGCAAGACATGGCATGGAAAGGCAAGGAATGGAAAAGCATGACATGAAAAGGCAAGGCATGGAAATACAAGAATATCATAAAAACCATAAAATGAAGCCAAAATTTCAATAATTCATAAATCTGAAATATTTGTTCAATTATTCCTTTTACATACCTATGGTCATTCAAGTAGACCATCGAGATCAATTCTATAACTGATGGTCTCCATTAACCTATTGTGCTCAGAGTAAGGCAAGAAGTATCATACCTTTGATGAGTTCTTTCATCTGGTGTCATATATTATCCTTTAATAACCATCGATCCAATCATAAATTCAATGCCTTCAGAGTTTGTTACTGATAACATGAGGGTATGATTTCTCTCTAAGAAACGTGTGAGCCAATAAGCAGTGCCCCATTCATTATCTCTTGTGGCAACCACTTCATACATGTGCCCTACAAAAAATGGAGTGCCAACATGTGATTCCACTAAATGAATTGATGCTAGTTATTCAAAATTTAATAGAAGGTTTCAACGAACCTGGCAGTACAAGATCTGAGACACGATCATAATATGCTGAAATACTTGATTGGTCCTCCTCCAACTAGGATAATTCCATAGTTATATGTTGACCAATGGGGAGTGATAATTGATCCCATCTATGAACCCAAATTGTCGATTCACAATCATCCCATTCATTACTATTACATGGACCACATAAGCAAGAGAGTTTTCTCATCCATATTTAAACTATTGCATTGTCTAATGTTCTAACTGAATGGAATCCACGAGTGCCCTGGATTGTTTTGAATTCCTACCACTATGATCAATATACACTGACCACATCTAAAAAATATCTATGTGCATGTCCTTTCCTATGCGATTGGTCTTCACGGGTTAATGTTCTCTCTCCCATTACTGAAGAATGTCATTCAACATTGGATTTCACATCTTGAATGAGGGGATTTGTTGTGAAATTCATTTCTTTCTTGTGTAAGGATATTTTTATGCATGCACCTACACCATGATGCTCCCCTTTCCCATGCCCGGACTCAAAATAGTTCCAAATGTATGGTACCTTGAGTTTTTTTTGCAACATACACAATCATTGAAATACACGATCATTTTTTAACTGGCTTGCGAAACCATCTAACTAAATCCAGTGTTGATCCATATGTATGTTCTTATCCTTAAGGTGATTGTAGAACAACTGAAAGAAATTTTCTACATAGGCTAAGTCATGGCACCGATCATCACTTATGTAGAATTTATACTCCTTCAATATAACTTTGTTTTCATCGTTACTATCCGACCCATGCCTGTATGTGATATGGACCATTATGTTGACCTGATCTGAGTGATTATATTGGATTTGAATCTCATTTTGCAGTTGAAGGGTGTATTTCTTAGCAAAATCAACCAATGATAACACAATACCAAGGGGAAATGTATATCTCCATATTCTAAAATGCTCATCCTACCATCGAGCCAGATACACATGTTAAACATTTGTTGTGTCGTTTCGACGAAGTCCTTAATGAAGTCACATACTCGTACCTAAGAAGTCACCAATTGTATTGTTTTTCTTTCCTGTCCTCTATCAATATCATATGCGACATATTTAAATCTCTGCAAGGAAACCTCCTTCCTCCCCAATTCATACTCATTTCTTACATGGTTGCACTTGCTCAGTAATGTCATTCCATCGCACCTAGGGCATGTCCCATCTACGAAATCCTTTTGACAAAATGTACAAGCCTCTGGCCTTGTACACAAGATGATGTGAATAAAGTCTCTAGATGATGACAATGACAATATAACTAATCATTCCTGGAAAATGATGTTATGAAAAACACGAAAAAAATACACACACACACACACACACACATGTGTGTGTGTGTGTGTGTGTGTGTGTGTGTGTGTGTGTGTGTGTGTCGTAATAAAAATCATACTTAATATGATATATACAACAACATGTCTTAATAATTGTGTTTATTTGAACATACCAAGGCTTGCATTTATGGAAAGATATTTGGTCCAATTTAAGTGCACTATGCACTATCCTGAATCTGTCATACAATTATGTTTGTGTAATGTCAAGAAAGTGTTTAATATGGGGTTCATGGTCCCTAGATCCCCTTCTCAATTTTAGTACATATTTTTGGTTGGAAGAAGGCCTAGTGTTCTCATGCTAGAAATTTTTTACTAGTCCCTTAACTACTCCAATTAACTTCATGTCAGGACAAGGTAGCCTACTAGTGAAGGCCCACAAATCTATTGGGCCACCTATGTCGAGACTATCTCGTTTATGAGAATACTTTCTAAGAGTTTTGACATTGCATTTCATGAGATGAGAGTTTTGTTGTAGAAAACAACATTTTCTTGTGATCTTGCTAACAATTGATTGTGACAAAACACGTCGGGATGCATTGCAGTCTTTAGATTGAGATTTATTACCAATTATTTGAAAAATATCTACAAGGTTTCTAACAATATGATGACTTGTTTCTAAAATTTGACTATGTTAATGCCTAAAATTATCCTAATAGCAGTCAAACTTCTACATTTTAACAAAGCCAAAAATATTTGACATTTAACAACATCGGATTTTGGTTCAAAATTTGTTTTAATGATTTTATAAGAACGATAACGAATAGTACGATTAGGTAACTTACCTTCAAGTGGGACCACTTTCATCAACATGAATGTGTTTAGGGGTTCTTCACCACACAATGCTATAGGTAGGGATGATGAACCCCTATTATGGCACTCTTGACCTTGTTGTTGCGGAGTTAATAATGTTGCAATTATTTCCCCTTCAATCAATGGTGGATCAAATTTGGGCGGAGAGTGGACATGGGATTGACTAGTTTTTGGAACGTCTGACTATCCAACAAGAGGTTGCACCATGGTAAATTATTCACTACAATGTTGTACACCAATTACCTCTCTAATTTCATCCATTGTATAATTATCTCTAAGCAAATCCTCCATCATCTGATCATCCACAATATTTTTTCTTGATGAGATACTTGATGGATTGGTTTCTACTGAACTCATGTGCTTTGCTTGTGGTGATGGAGGAGAAACAACAACAACATCTATTCTGCTAGAAATTGGGTTGCCCTCTTATGAAAGCCTACACTTTGACATATGTAACTTTGTATTTTCTCTTTCTTCTTGTACCTTTTCAATCGGTTTCTCTTTTCTTTAGGAATTTCTTTCTCGAATCAGTCAATTCCCCATGTTTAAAGAGAAAATTTCACTTCCAAGCACCCCACCGCAAATTTGTCTTGGTATTACATAAGAAGACACAACTAAAAATTCCAATTCCAAGTGAACAAATTTTCCTTTGTATTACAAAGGAAGATACAACTAATAATTTCAATTCCAATTGGACAAATTTTTCTTGGTATTACACAAGAAGATGACTAACAATTCCAATTCCAATTGGATAAATTTGTCTTGGTATTACACAACTAACAATTTCAATTGGACAAATTTGTCTTGGTATTACACAATAAGACACAATTAACAATTCCAATTGAACAAATTTATCTTCCAATCCCAAGAAGACACAAACAACAATTCCAATTGGACAATTTTTTCTTCTAATTCCAAGAAGACACAAATAACAATTACAATTCTACTTGGACAAATTTGTCTTCCAATTCTTCCCACAATGGTCTTGCAATAACACAAAATTGTCTATGAATTAAACAACGAGACTAAAATAAGAAAAACATATATGTGAGTGTTATTTGTTTGTGCAGATGTTGAGAGTGCTTTGTCGGGCTTGAGATAGATGAGGTAGTGGAGTGTGTTTGGCACAAAAAAATTCCCAGTAGGAATCCATGCACGTTCCTAGAACACATGTGCACTAAAGCGTGTGTGCGTTCTAGGAACACACACATGTTCCTAGTGGGCATAGATGAGTGACAATTACAAGGATTTCAAGTCACAAGAGTGTGTGTGTGTGCTCTTAATGCAACAGATATAGCATTTATTATAGACCAAACATATTTATGAATAAACATGTATAGAGGTATGGGGACAACTAGGACCTAAGGGATTAGGATTGAAAGTGTTTTGAAGAATAGAGCAATAGTTAAAGAATACATATGTGGGTGCAAGGGTTGTGGAGAATTTAACAAGAGGTATATGCATAGTGCACTCAGGGCTCGAGTGTGGAGGGGGTTAAGGGTTGAGTATAGGTTTTTCCTAGGCTTAGATGGATCTATGGGGGTCTAGGTCATGGTATACGTCAAGATCTAGGTCATGGTTATTGTATAGGTCTAGGTCATGGTCTTCTAAGTATAGGTCCAACTCTATGTCATGGTCTAGGTCATGGTCTAGGTGTAGCTCTAGGTCTATGTCATGGTCTACGTCATGGTCATCGTATAGGTCTAGGTCATGGTATAGGTATTTCCATGTTTAGGTATTTCTATGTATAGGTATAGGTATATGTCTTGACATGTCTAGGTCAACGCCATTTATTTCCTTGTGATGTAGAGAGGGGGGGTGTAGAGAGAGGAAGAAAGAGAGTGTGAGAGGGGGAGAGGGTAAGAAAAATAGAGTGTGTGAGAGTGAGAGACAAGGATATAGAGAGGGGGAATAGAAAGAGAGAGAGAGAGAGGAAGGGGGGAGAGAGGAGGAAGGGGGTTTAGATAGAAGAAAAGAGAGAAAGGTGGGGAGAGTGGGGGAGAAAGAGGAATGGGGATAAAGGGAGTGAGAGAGTGAAGGTTAGATTCAAGAGGTAAAGAGGGAAGGGGGTAGAGACAGATTGTTTGAGAGTGTGATAGGGTGGGAGAGGAAGACCAAGAGGGGGGGTAGAGAGAGGGAGATGGGAAAGATATGGTATATGTAGGACAAAGAGAGGAGAGATAGTGGGAGGGAGGGGGAGAGATAGTGGGAGGGAGGGGTAGAGAGGGGTGTTAGAATGTGCTTGTTTTACCATAGACAATATCACTATTGTCACCTAACCATAGGCCGAAGCCACCCTCCGAGCACCTTAACCTTGACATAGAATCATTCTGGAAGCAAACCCTAGGCTAGATATCCAAACAAAGGGTAGCACACCCTTCTCCAAGGATAGTGCATCAAACAAGAGTTGATTAGATAGTCTAAACCATAACCAAGACATAGTCCAAGCCAAAACCGAAATCTACTAGCTGCAACATCTATAACGACAACTCTCCTTGAGACTTGCGCACAAACTGGCCAACTGCAGTGCACACAAGTGTTGCTTCTGCAGTTCTGAGAATGCCTACCAGAATGAAGACTGGCCTCCTGTATTTATACTAAATCTGGCAGATTGCCTGGGCCAACTTCTTATTCTGGGTACTAATTCTTTAGTATATATTATTTCCTTTGGCTGAATTCTTCTCCTGGATACTAATAACCTAATACAAGTCATTCCCTTGAGTCAACTTGTCTTCTAGGATTATCAACCAATCAATTAGGGTTTCTTCTTTCTTCCTGGAATAATCTATTCTCACCAGGTTTACACGTGGAGGTAAATACCTCCCATAGCTACCATAATCTCAACACTCCCTCCTAGCTAGGGAGGTATTTGAAGGTAATGGTCTTGAGCACAAACATACAATTTACCCGGTAGCATCAACATAATCGTATAGACTATCTCATGACTAGATCATGAGCACCATCATCACTATCAGTGTCATCAGTTGCATCATCTCTTGAAACCATACTCCATATGAGTAATCAAAAATGATGTTGGATAAGTCACTCACACCACAGAGTGACACAAGAGCCATTCTTCTAATCTGGACATATTTCCTAGAAGAATAAATGTTTTGAACCATTTTCCATCTAGAAAATCTTTGTCCTTTGATCAGCCATCTAGCTGATAATCATTTCCAACACTGCCGATAGTCTTCAAGGCAATCAGGACAATATCATTCAATAGAACACAACTGTGTCTATCCATAGTAGTACAAAACTACAATCCAATGGTACACTACCACACCGAGTAGCACACAGATACTTGATTTGTGACGTATAGTCACAATTAGTGGAACACATCCACCACAGTAGCATACATCTATTGTCTAAAGACATACAGTCTCCATAACAATCATATGATATCAACCTGCACAAAAAACATTGTTATGATATAAACTAAATCATCTGGGCCATTCTTCCACTCACATCTATGAGATCTTGGAAGAGCATCTTCCCTTAGAAGGTAAAACATAAATGATAAGCTATCTAGACTATTCTTCTCAAGAAAGGAAGAATAAATGTCTCGATTTCTGAGCTTAGACCATTCCCCACCTTGGGCCATTCCTCCGACACTAAAAAAGGTGCAACCTCGAGAGAATGAGTCTGCCCTAGGGAATGCTTGTCCTTGATTGTTGAACCTGCACCATTCACCTATCTAGTCCATTCCTCCATCACTAAACAAAGTGCAACCTGGAGAGAATGAATCTGCCCTAGGGAATGATTGTCTGGACCATTTCCAAAGGAAATGGCTGTCCTGCACCAACCTCCAAAACGGACCATTCTTCGAAACTTCTCACAACTGTGAGCTTCAAAAGAATGATTGGCCAACGAGGTGGACCAGTCTTCTTGAGTAACCCTCAAGAAGAGACACTATCCTAGACCATTCGCCATGTTAACCACAATGGGAAATCGTTGTCTATGGTACATCAACAATCCATCGAACCATTTTCATTCCGAAAATGAACGTTCGATCTAGACCATTTTTCTAACTGGAAAATGCTTGTCCGTCAGAAATCTCAAACAACCTTTTGAACTGGAAAGGAGCTACTCATCCTGGACCATTTTTTGAACTGAAAAATGACTATCCATAATTCAATAACACATTAGTGCTCCCTCCCAACCTGGGAGTCATCGCTTCCTTTTTCAATAAGGAAGTCGTCTCGACGAGCTCCAGCTTGAGTACACAAACTCTTTTATATTGGATAGAGGCTTTGCCAAAATGTCTTCTTATCTGCTCATCTGTGGAGATATATATTTGAGAACCACTTTCTCTTTTCTGGACTTCATCACAGAGAGTGTAATACTTGATCTTAATGTACTTCGATCTTTTTGGAACACTGGTATTCTCTGAAGGCTTCATATAGCTCTGATCAATCATTGTTGGATTCATCTTTTGTTTCCTGCTAGCTCATAACATCATGGAAAGGGTCAAACTGGAACATATCCAAGTGGTACTTCTTCTGCCATCATGATGGTTTGTCATGGATTAGCAATCCATTATCCTGAGCTTCTGAGTAACCATTCTAATACAGTGTCTGTTATAGAAATTTTTTCACCACGCTTTTGTTGTGCATTAGAGGCTCTCTACCAAGTTGTCTTCTTCCATCTACATACAAGAGTCTCCTTATGGTATACCTAAAAACCTTGAGGTTTTTATACACTTATTTGTTTGATTACTTTGTTGAGGAGAACAATCCTTACATTTGTTTTATGTTAACTCCAACCCACGGATATTGCGGACAATATAATGGCTCATGCGGAGGTATGTCTGGTTTACTGGAATGAACAATCATCATAGTCTTCTCCCTCCATCTGGGAGAACCTCTAGTTCTATATCTCACAATGCTTCCATTCATAAGTCTTCCATACACTGTTCTTCATCAAAACTTTCAGTTCCTCTGCTTGATTAGTTTTAGTGAGTTCATATCAGGCTGGTAGTCTTGTGATTCTCAATACAATGACTGGTTGTTCTGACTTCTCTTTCCTTCTTGGAATCTTCATGTTCTTCCTCATCTTTTTATTTTGGAAGTATATAATTGGCTCCCTCCATCTAACATCATCCACTCTTCCATCTGCATCCTTATTGCCTTCTGCAAGGTGTCATAAGTCTTTCTCCAATTTCTTCTTGATTGTTGATTTCAGCTTATCTTGCAGTTGTTACTTATGTAATAACTTCCACATGATTTGTTTGATGTACTTCATCCTTTCATGTGTATTGTCTAAATTGTAGTTATAATGATAGAAATCCTTATCTTGTTGTTCTTCCATAGTTATAGTTCTTCTTGGAACATATTATCTTCTAAGAGATAGATATACAAGATATGTATATAGACTATGCAAACAAGACATGTACAAGAACTATGAAGAATATTGTTCCCTTGTCTTTAGAGGAAGAAGTCTTCTTTATCCTGCTTGGTCTTCCCTGAGGGTTTCCTTTCTTCGGCAACTGATGCTTCGTGTGTCTCCTTCCTTTTATTTAGCTCGGGACAATGATTCTTTTAGTGACTATATTTTCGACAATTGAAGCATTTTATTTCTGACATATCCTTCTTTTGATTTGGCTTCTTTTCAAACTTCCTTTTGTTCCTAGAATTCTTGAATCTTGTTGTGAAAGCTTGATCATCGTATTTGTTTTGAGGTTTCTCTTTTTCACTGATCCTTGATTCTTCTTGAGCACAACAATTCCAAAGTTCTTCAAATGTAGGATACTCTTTCCTTGTGTTCATGCTTGCGGAAAATGCATACTATGTCTTGGGAAGACCATTGAGTACTATGTTTACCAATTCCTTCTCTAAAATGATCTCTTCAATAGCTTGTAGTTGATCTCTTAATTGAGATATTCTCACAAAGTATGATGTTATGTTGTCATCATCATTCATCTTCATGTCATGTAGCTCACTCTTCAGACTCATTATTTGTCCGATGTTTCTGACTAAGAAGAGGTTTGTAAGGGCATCGTACATCTTCTTTGATAAGTCAAGATGGGATATGTAGGGTATCAAGTGGTCTTTTTATAGAGTCCACTATGATACTCATGGCATTGATGCCATCGTCTTTGAACTTTTCCATAACTGCAACATTCTACAGTTCTTTCTCTTTTCCTTCTTCAAACTCTGGTTCCACGATCTTTCCTTTCACGATATCCAACACTTTATTTTTGGCAAGGATGAGGTCAATCCTTGTCTTCCAAGTTTTGAAGTTAGAAGCTCCATCTAACTTGTTTTCTGACTTCATAAAGTAGGTCATGGCTTCTTTGACTTGGTCAACCCTAGATTTGACCAAAAAGTCAAACTTAACGTCTTGGCTTGCTGAGAGTACCCCGATATGCGCTAGGCTAGGGTGCACTGGTCTATCCAGAAATTAGGTCAATCCCTTCACTTAAGGTGCCTCAACGAGAGGGTTAGGGTTTCTGCAACTGCACTTGCTAGTAACCCTAGCGACAATGCTTTGGTGACTGCTCCTGCTAGAAACCCTAGCGATAGTTCTTCAACGAGATTAATATCCTTATGGATATGCCCCCTTCCAGTGGTTAGAATGAATGAAGGAGGTGTGGGCCCATAACCTGTTAGAATGTGCTTGTTTTACCATAGACAATATCACTATTGTCACCCAACCATAGGCCGAAGCCACCCTCCGAGCACCTTAACCTTGAGAGGGAATCATTCCAGAAGAAAACCTAGGCTAGATGGCCAAACAAAGAGTAGTGCACCCTTCTCCAAGGATAATGCATCAAACAAGAGCTGATCAGATATTCCAAACCATAACCAAGAGATATTCCAAGCCAAAACCGAAATCTGCTAGTTGCAACAACTACAACAACAACTCTCCTCCAAACTTGTGCACAAACTGGCCAACTATAGTGCACACAAGTGTTGCTTATGCAGTTCTAAGAATGCCTACCTGAATGAAGACTAGCCTGCTGTATTTGTACTAAATCTGGCAGACTGCCTGAACCGACTTCTTATTCTGGGTACTAATTTTTTAGTATATATTATTTCCTTTAGCCGACTTCTTCTCTTGGAGACTAATAACCTAATACAAGTCATTCCCTTGAGCCGACTTGTCTTCTAGGATTATTAACCAATCAATTAGGGTTTCTTCTTACTTCCCGGAATATTCTATTCTCGTCAAGTTTACACGTGGAGGTAAATACCTCCCGCAGCTACCATAATATCAATAAGGGGGGTGGGGGGTTGAGAGAGAGTGTCTGAGAGTATATATAGATAAGTGTTCCATCATACATAATCTAGCGCATGTGAAACATTGATTGCAAATAAAGAATACTGAATCCACTAAAAGATTATACTTATATTAAAATATAAAAAATAGAATCAACATACCATAATCATCATTAAACCATGTGAAATCATTATTAAATTGTAGGTGAACGGTCATATCCATAAAATATCATTATTAAACAAGAGGTATAGGAATATTGCACTTAATGCTTGGGTGTGGAGGGGGTTAAGGATAGAGTATAGGTTATGCCTAGGCTTACATGAAGCTAGGGGGATCTAGGTCATGGTAATGTTCATATAAGTACTTATATAAGTATTCCATTAGAAGGAGAATAAAAACTTAACACTCACCTTACAGGGAAGCCTACATTTCTTTGTTGCACATATCATTTATTCGTTGTGATCCTTTCCTCGCCTTTAAATGGACAGAGAGAGGGGGAAGTAGAACTAGGGGCAAAGAGAAGGATACAGGAAGGGAGAGAGAAAGAGGGGCAGAGAGAGAGTGAGAGTGAGAATAAAAACAAGGAGAGAGAGAAAGAAATGGTAGATGTAGGAGAAATAATGGGAAGGAGGGGGGGAGAGAGAGAGGGAGGAGGGGGTAGAGAGAGAATGTATGAGTGTGAGAGGGGGGGGAGAGAAATAAATATAGGGGGTAGACAATATGTGTTTGAGTGTGTGAGAGGGAGGGAGAGGGAGACAAAGAGAGGGGGGAGAGATAGTGGGAAGGGTAGATGTATGAGAGAGAGAGGGGGTAGAGATAGTGGGAGGGAGGGGGAGAGAGAGAGAGGGAGGGAGGAGGGGGTATAGAGAGAGATTGAGACTGAGTGTGAGAGGAAGGGGGGAAATAGAGGGAAGAGGGGTAGAGAGATATAAAGAGAGAAAAGGGGGGAGAGTAGAGGAGAGAGTAGAGGAGAGAGAGGGATGTGGATACAATGGAGGGGGATACAGAGTGAGGGGGAGAGAGGAGTACATTAAAGTGAGATAGGGGGGGGGGAGATAAGGGGAGGGACTGAAAAATCCAACAAGAGTAGAAGAGAGCTTGAGAGTGAGATGTAGAGATAGAGGGATAGGGTAGAGAGAGAGGGGATAGATAAATAAGGGGAAGGAGGGAGAGAGCTAGGAAGAACAGAAGAGAGGTGGAGAGTGAGATGGAGAAAGATAGAGAGGGAGGTAGAATGAGAAAGAGAGAAAGATGGGCAAAGAGAGAGTGAGAATGAGACTAACAACAACAAGGAGAGAGAGAGAGAGAGAGAGAGAGAGAGAGAGAGAGAGGAAGAACGAAGGAATGTGGAAGAGAGAGAGGGAGATAAATAGATGGAGGGGGAGAGAGTCGAAGAGGGGGGATACAAAGAGGGAGTGGATGTGAGAGTGTGAGGCATGGCGAGACAAGGTCTAGATCTAGGTCATGGTCTAAGTCTAGGTCTACGTCTAGGTCTAGGTCTTAGCATGCCTTGATAGGTATAGGTCAAGGGAATTTCTTTCCTTACCATGTCTTTTCTTGCAATGTACCACTCTTGCTAGTGTGTGAGAGTGTGGGAGGGAGAGAGATGAAGACAAAGAGGGGAGGTAGAGAGTGAGTGTGTTAGAGTACGGGAGGGAGAGAGAGGAAGACATATAAGGGTGATATAAAGTGTGTGTGAGAGAGTGTGGGAGGGAGAGAGCGGAAGACAATGAGGGAAGGTACATAGTGAGTGTTAGAGTGTGGGAGGGAGAGAGAGGTAGAAAAAGAGGGGAGGTAGAGAGTGAGTGTGTTAGAGTGTGGGAGGGAGAGAGTGGAAGACATAGAGGGGGGATAGAAAGTGTATGTGCGAGAGAGTGGGAGGGAGAGAGAGGTAGAAAAAGAGGGGAGGTAGAGTGTGAGTGTGTTATAGTGTGGGAGGGAGAGAGAGGAAGACATAGAGAGGGGATAAAAAGTGTGTGTGAGTGAGAGTGTCAGAGGGAGAGAGAGGAAGACAAAGAGGGGAGGTAGAGAGTGATTGTGTTAGAGTGTGGGAGGGAGGGAGAGGAATACATAGAGGGGAGCTATAAAGTGTGTGTGCGAGAGTGTGGGAGGGAGATAGAGAAACACATATAAGGAAAGTAGAGAGTGTGTGTGAAAGTGTGAGAGGGAGAGAGGGGAAGATAGAGAGGGGGTGGAGAGAGAGATAGGTAAATGTATGAGAGAGGGGTAGATGTATGAGAGATAGAGGAGAGATAGTGGGAGGGAGGGGAGGAGAGATAGTGGGAGAGAGAAAGACAAAGATGAGAGGTAGTGTGAGTGTGTGAGAGGGAGGGAGAGGGAGACAAAGAGGGGGGTAGAGAGAGGGATAGTGAGAGGAAGGGAAGTAGAGAAGGATACATAGAAGGGGGAGTAGAGAGAGAGAGAGAGGAGGGGAGGAATACAGAGGGAGATATAGAGGGAGAATAGAGAGAGAAAGAAGGGTAGAGAGACTGAGACTAACAACGAAGAGAGAGAGAAAGGGTGGGAGAGAGGTGGAAGAGAGAGGGAAGGGAGGGACAAAGGGGCAGAGAGACAGAGAGAAAGGGCGGGAGAGAGGTGGAAGAGAGAGGAAAGGGAGGGACAAAGGGGTAGAGAGAGAGAGAGAGGGAGGGAGTGGGTGTGAGAGTTTGAGGCATGTTAAGGCAAGGTCTTGGTATATGTATTTCCATGCTTTGTGATGTCTAAGTCTTGCCATGTCTAGGTCTTACCATGTATAGGAGTGTGTGAGAGAGAGAGGGCGACAAACAGGGGGTATATGTAGGAGAG
>JASDQU010012473.1:368962-382770 GCA_032191745.1 Picea mariana
TCGAGGCTTCTCCAAAGATGCTTTTTGAGCATAATATGGTGAGGTTACTAATTTAAGAGAGATGATCTCAATGTTTAGAAGGTGTCGAATCCCATGTCACTCCATTGATAGAAAACAGAATGTTGAAATCTAGTCCCTCTACTTGTGTTTCAAAAAATAGAGAAGTAGATAGGGGTGAGCCTTCCTCCCTCTCATCTTCCTCCAATTGGAGCTCTATGGGTTTGATATGAAAATATTTATTAACATGAATAAAGGTCCATTCTCCACTCTTACTAAGGCTTCAAATCCCATTATGTGAATTTGGTATGAGGGAAAAAGACTTGATATGGTGAAGAACATGGACAAATCATACCTAAATAAGGAGGTTTGTTAATTGTTTGGAACAAAGGAGAAACTAAGTGTGGGGTCAAAATCAAGATACCATTTGAGATTTGCCAAAAAATCTTCTATTTTGGGTGAAAACCCAGAGATAGTTGGGGGTCTGAGGTGGATATCTGTAATAGCATATACCTAGCTACTTTGGGTAGGAGGACCTACATTCACCTAGCCAAACAACAAGTTGATAGGGAGGTTAGAAATAAGAAACAATGAACTATCCATGGGGCCCTTAGATTTTGGAAAACCCTTGTCATGGTTAAGAAATGATTGTTATGACCCCAAATGTTAAAGGGATATGTGCATCCTTCAAGAAAAGAACCATTGGGAGGCTTCTTGATTTACAAGAGCCATATATTATTTTATTACATGAAACTATCTTAGAAAGGGTGATGTTATTAACATGATTAGGGGTGTTTTAAATGGATGCAAGTTTATAGCTCTTGATATGGTGGGAAAGTTTAAAGGACTGATAATTGCATGGACCAATAATTTTAGACTGGAATCCTCAATTTTTCTTTAATCATCCATTCAAACTAAGTTGTATCTAGTGGATACGAGCAACTCCTTCTCAATTTTAAATATCGATGGTACCTATTCAAATTAGAAGGTTTTATGGGAGGATTTTTTCATCCAAGACTCCATAGGAGAGAATGATATAATAATTGGGGGGACCTAAGCCTAACCCTAAAGAAGGATGAAGTATAAGGAGAAAATAGTAATGTAGACAATCTAGTTGATTTTTTCTTAAACAAGCTTGAAGAGGCCAAACGTTGTGACGTTGAACCCGAAACTTACTCCCACTTGGAGGAACAATATATTGAGGGTAAGAAAGTGTATCAAAAAGGTTGGATAGACTTATGATGTCAAAATCAATTTTCATGGAAACAAAGAAGATAAGACCTTGGGTAGGGAGTGGAACATGTTCTAGTCATATACATGTTTTAATGAAGAAGGATTATGAAAAGCCTCTTGGAATGTTCAAAATTAATCCATTCTAGTACAAAATGAGGCATATTGACTCCCAATAAAATATAAATGGACTCCTATAAATATGGTTTATAATGGATTAGAAATGCATAAATTTAATGAAAACTTGAAGAAGGTAAAAATTCTAACTATGAAATGGTAAAAAAAAAATGAGAGGAACTCTCATTAGGTGATCCGTAGGATCTTTTAATGACTATGGTTGAGTTTTAATTTTGCATGCGTTAATTAACCATTTGAGAAACTTAATGAAAGAATGAGGAAAAGAGAGGAATTATGACAGCCATATACACATATGCAGATCTGAAATGAAATAATAGACAACAAACCATAACACGAGAATTGATAATGGAGTTCAGCACAACTTTGCCTACGTCTCCGAGCCTTTGTCTCTGTGGGGGAGGCTTCTTTATTTCTGTTCAAAAGCTCAAAAGTACATCGCAGCAGTGCCAATTGGCTACAAGACTGATATGGTCATGTTCTTCCAGTTCTCTAGAACCCTGCAAAGAAAACGACACGCAAAACGGATGTCCGGAGCTCTCAGAAATGACCCACAAGCATCTGCTCCTCCATAGCTTCCCTGCATAAAAATGGCTTTGGCTTGGCTTCTCTTCAGCATAACTCTACTTTTTTTTGTCTTCCATGGACTCAAACAGGCCTAGTTTATATAGATCTGAAGTTGGTTATCCATCCCCAACTTCCTCCCAAAATTTGGGCTCCAAAAATGCCCAATATCTCCAAAAAATGGAGAAAATCCATTAATAACAGGCTTAGAATCATATAAAATCCCAAAACATTTAACAAAAACCCACTTTTGTTTAAAATTAGGCGCAACCCCCAATATGCGCGCGCTCCTGGTCATATGGGAGGCGGCCATGTGGTCGAGCGCTCCTCTGTTTGTGCGCTGGCCCCCCCTTGCTGGCTCCTGGTCATTGGCGTGGTCATAGGACCTGATGGCTAAACCCACGCCCTTTTTGGTAGGGATAGCCCCTGGTCCGTGGGCGGTGGTTACATGCTGGCGCGAGGTCCAAGGGCTAGGCCTTATCCCATTACTCCCGCGTATATGGTTTAACCCCACGCTCCCGGTTACATGGAACAGTCATATATCAAATAACATACCGTGGGCTGGGGTTAAGCCCCAACCCTTTCCACCTCCGGTTAATCCTTTTAATAAACTTAAATAAATTCTTTGCCGCATGCATAATAAGAACTACCATTGGAGCGGGCAGTTAGCCTCGTCCTGCCAATCCATTGCCCAGAGGAGAGGTCGAGGGTTCGACCCACGGTGAAACCATATAATTTTTACACAAACCACAAACCAACCACAGGGTGCCACATGGCAGCCCATGACTAGGCCACGTGGCACATCAACAACCAACCAAAGACTGCCAAGTGTCAAATGCCGGATGGTCCATGTGTCTGCCACATACCCTGCCACCATACCTGCCCAGTCACCTACTGACATCATCACGTGCCACATGTCACCCTTACAATGGTGACACGTGTCACCCATAGATTGGTCCAACTGTACCTTTCATGCTCCATCACCTACCACGTGTCATCACCTGAAGCTTCCACATCAGCTATACGGCCATACGGCCTGTACAGTCAGCCTACCACATGGCACTGTACGAACTGTACAGTCATCCCCTTTTTTTTGCCTGTTTGGGTTTTCGGATAGAATGCGATATCTTTCGCATACGAATCCCGTTTGACGAAGTAAATATATGGTCGGAATCAGGAAGACGAGACGGACGCAATGGTGTTGGTTTCGTCAGATTCCGAGCACTTTCATTTTTTAGCCTTTTTGAGCCCTGTCAGGCTTCTAGATCCGATTTCGAATCATTAGGACTTGTTAATAGTATAAAATCACATATCCTAGATATATGATGCAAATGCTAGTGGGACCTTCTCAAAAGATGAACTATTGACATTAAAAAGGTTAGAAGATACTAAGAAATGCTAGTGGGACCTTCTCAAATGATGAACTATTGACATTAAAAAGGTTAGAAGATACTAAAAAAATCTACTGGCCTAGGAGGAATAAAATCAAAGGTAAAATGGTTATGATATTCCAACTAGATCAGAGGGGTGGTAACACCAAACTCTTTCATAATTTTTCGAACATGAGGAAGAGGGTGAATACAATATGGGACATACCATCTCAGGATGGTAATGGAGTTACTAGCTTCAAGGAGATAATATATGTAGGCTTTATCATTACAAAATATTGTTTAATGAACCCTCGAGAGAAAATATAATAGACTTCATAAAGCTCTCTACCTTTTTTCCAAATTTTTTAATGAGAAATAAAATGATAGATTGATAGACATAGTAACAAAATGGGAATTGAAGGAGGTCTTACATTCCTTTCAGAGAGATAAGATCCCCCTAAATCCTAACGGAATATCTATAGAGTTCTATATGGGGTTTTATTATCTTATAGAGGATGTTACAATAAATAAATAATATAAAAATATAAAAATAAATAAATAAAGTAAATTAAACATTAATGTAATAAAAGGTCATGACTAAAAAGTCACGACTCTTCATAAAAACCATAAAGGGAATATATATAGGAAGGCCCTATCCTTGTAATATCATCATATTTTTACAATCAATTATTATTATATATTTTATTATGGAGTCAGAATGAAGTTGTTCATTAAGAACCCCTTGTCTTCTTAACATTGGTATCAGAGTTGGTCGCTCCCCCATGTCACATCCATTTCCCCACGCTCCCCACATTATTTCCCCCCCTCCCTTATTTCCCCCTCACCCGCACCCCCCCTCGCCCCCCACATTCCCCACGTCCTTCCCCTCACCCCGCATCCCCCAACCCTTAAAAAAAAAATATCTCGTTAGTATTAATTTTTATAAAAATTTACTTTATAAAGTAACTTTTTTATTAAAGGATTGACATCTTTTTTTTTTAAAAGGGGGCATATAAATTCCATTCAAAATTACAAAAAAACACTCACCCCCAAACACCAGAAGGATGTCGGAATTAAAAACTCAAGTGGAAAAATAGACCAGGAATGTAAAAGCATTAGGAAATCACTTGAAAAGTCAATACAAAAAACTCATGATGAGTTACTAGAAGAAATAAGGCTCAACAATGAGGCACTCAAACAAGATTTGACCCATAATATTAAAGAAAAAATTTCAACGGAAGTCGGAATCGAATTACAAAAAGGCATGGATAATCTAAAACAAGATCTTAAAGATGATATTTTTCAAGAACTCGGGGTTAACCTACAACGAGGTTTGGGAAACTTTAAATGAGAAATAAATGAGGATTTGCAACAAAATCTAGTTGGGATGACACAACATCAAGAAGAAAAGTTTAATGAGATTTTAAATTTAATAAAAGGCCAAGGGCACCAACAAGCCACCCAACCACAACCAAGTGACTCCAGCACATATAACACATCACCACCACTGTTGACACGTCCCTACAATTCAAATTCCCAACCTGTATCACAACATCAACCCTTAATAATTTATCGTCCCAAAGCCAAAATTGAACTATCAAAATACAATGGAGGCAATAACCAATGCGTGGCTTGGTTTAATAAAAATGAATAATATTTCCATATATATATTATTACAATCGATGAAGAAAAGTTCAAATACGCATCCATGTACTTCGAAGGCCTTGCATACAATTGGTACGCATGGTGGAAAGGAATAATTTAGTCATATAATTGGAATTCTTTCAAAAATGATTTGTTTAAAAGATTCCAGGGCATCTCGGAAAAATATTTTTTTTCAAAACTCACCAGATTACAACAAAAAGGCAGCATAGATGAATTTACACATCAATTGGAAGCTCTCGCCACCCGAGTATTTGGACTATTTGATGATCAATTACTCCAGTCTTACATAGGTGGTCTCAAACCACATATCCAAGACGAATTAAGATTACATGAGGTTACTACGGTAGAAATAACAATACACAAGGCAAAAGCCACAGAAGAAAAACTGGAAGGCCAATCAATATTCAACAGGGTTTACTCAAGAAGGAGTGTCCCTCTGACCACAGGAAATGACAAATACATACCACCCAATCTACGTGAAGATAGAAGAAGAAGTTTAGAGTCCCAAAGCATAAAAAAAGGAAAATGTAAACGATGTGGAGAGAAATGGGACCCCAGACATAGGTTCCAAATCAAAGATAACTCAAAAAAATTGTACACTAGTGAAGAAAAAAAAGACGATGAATCAAACTCAATATAATCAATAAATGAAGAAATGGAAAATTTCCAAAATGACACTTCAGATCTCATAGAAGACAACACACCAAAAATATCACTTGCAGCCATCAAATGCATTACCCAACCACAAATTCTTAAATTAAAAGGACATATCAAAAATGATAATGTCACCGTACTAATCAACATTGGAAGTACCCACAATTTCCTCGATATCAAGATTGCAAGGAAACTCAAATTATTTGTATATCCAGTCCCAAACATGAAAGTAATGGTTGCAGATGATAAAATAATTGGAAATGTCGGAAAATGCCATAAGGTGAAACTCCAAATCCAAGATTTCAATTTTGAATCAAAACTCTACACCATCCCTCTAGGAGGAGTAGATGTGGTTTTAGGAGTCCAATGGTTACAAACCTTTGGCACATACTCATTCAATAACTAGGAGCATTTCATCCAATTCAAGTGGAAAGGGAAAAGTTATAAATTATATGGTTTTAAACCTCCACAAATACAGGTTGTGTCATCACAACAAATGGAAAAAATGATCTGAAAAGGAGAAACTACATACTTCATCCATTGCCACAGCATAAAAATACAAGAATCAAAATAGTACGACTCCAGAACATCAGACGTCCAAAATCTAATTAAAAAACACGAGAAGGTGTTTCAAGACCTTCCCATGGAGTTACCGCCTCAAAGAAGAATTGAACATATAATTGAAGTTAAACCAGGATCAAGCCCAGTCAAGGTGAGACCATACAGATACCCTCATCACCACAAAACATAGATAGAAAGATTAGTCCAAGACCTATTAAAATGTGGTGTCACTATGGAAAGCAGATGTCCATATGCAACACCAGTAGTGCTAGTTCAAAAGAAAGATGTATCTTTCAGATTACGCATAGATTACCGAGGGATAAAAAAAATAACAATTAAAAACAAATTTCCCATCCCATTTATTGACGAAATGTTGGATGAAATTCATGGAGCAAGATATTTTTCAAAACTTGATTTAAGATCTGGGTACTATAAGATTAGAGTCAGACTAGAAGATGTAGCCAAGACTACCTTCTAGACACACGAAGGACACTACAAATTCAAGGTGATGCCTTTTGGGATAACTAATGCCCCCGCCACCTTCCAAGCGACAATGAATGAATTATTTCACCCATACTTACATAAACATGTCTTATTTTTCTTCGATGATATCTTATTGTACATTAAAACATGGGAGGAGCATATGAAGCATTTTGGACAAGTGTTATCTCTTCTGGAGGAAAATCAATTCTATGCTAAAATGTACATTTGTCAAGGAGGAATTAGAGTACCTTGGTCACATCATATCCAAAAAAGGAGTCAAGGTAGACCCCAAGAAATCTAGGGCAACCACAGAATGGCCTAAACCCAAAAACATATCCAAGTTAAGATAATTTCTAGGATTGGCAGGACATTATCAAAGATTCATAAAGAATTATTCTCATTTAACTACCCCGCTAACAAATATCCTTAAGAAAAACTCCTTCCAATGGAATTTGGAAGCACACAAATGTTTTGAAAACTTAAAAAACATTATGTCCACAACCCCGGTATTAGAAACACTTGACTTCTCCAAACCTTTCTTCATCAAATGTGATTCGTCGGGTTTTGGAATTGGAGGAATATTGATGCAAGATGGGCACCCAATAGCTTTTGAGAGGAGGAAATTAAATAAAACATAATGCTTACAATCCACTTACAACAAGGAAATGCTTGTCATCATGCATGCATTAAAAAAATGGTGCCAATGTTTATTGGGAATTAAGTTCTTGATGCTCACAAATCATAATAGTCTCTAGTACTTGTTACAACAAAAAACATTGTCAACCGAACAACAAAAGTGGATAGAGAAAATTGCCACGTTTGATATGGAAATTCTACATAAAATAGGAAAAGACAACATTTCAGTTGATGCCCTATCACGAAAAGATGAAAAAACACAAGTTTTTGCAATATCAATAGCCATTCCAGAATGGTTAGATGAAATTTGAACCGAGTATGAAAAATACTGGGAGACTTACTCTATAATCAACAATTTAAATCAATACCCTAAGTTTGAATGGAAGAACAACATCTTATGGTATAAAGGGAAAATCTACTTAAATACCAACTCAATATTTAAAGCCAAGGTTCTTCAAGAATCTCATGATTTCCCAAGTGCAGGTCACGTAGGATTTTTCAAAGCATACTTTAATGCATGAAGATCATCTTTTTTGGAAAGGGATGAGTGCAAATATTCAAAAATATGTAGCAGAATGTGATCTCTGCCAAAGGAAAAAAATGAAAATGTGTCGACCCCTGGGTTACTCCACCCGTTACACATTCCCAATAAAAAATGGGAAGAAATTTCAATGGATTTCATTTAAGGACTACCCATATCCGACGGAAAAGATAAAATATTAGTAGTGGTAGACATACTAACTAAGTATGAACACTTTATTGGAGTGAGGAAAACAGATTCAACAAAACAAACGACATAAATTTTCTCTAAGAATATTTACAAACTCCATGGGTTCCCTAAGGTTATTGTCAGCGATAGAGATGCCAAATTTAAAGGGAATTTTTGGAGAGAATTTTGCAAACAGATCAGAACCTCTTTCAATATGAGCTCATCTTACCACCCTCAAACAGATGGTCAGAGACAAGTTGTCAATAATTGTTTAGAAACCTATCTTCGGTGTTTTATCTTTGACAAACAAAAGAAATGGTTTCAATGGTTGCACCTTGCTGAGTGGTGGTATAATTCCACTTATCACACATCAGCTAAAATGACACCATTCCAATCTCTTTATGGTTATGAACCTCCATCATGGTAGGAGTTGGCCACTAGCCACATAAAAGTTATGTCAGTAAAAGACCATTTAGACGAAAGTCAGAAAATCCTCCAGTTACTAAAAGAAAACTTAACAATTGCAAGGAATCAAATGAGTGGTGTAATAATAAAGAATATTGGGGAACAATTTGGGGGCTATGAACTCAACATATCTAGATTTGATTCTAGAAAGGGACTCTCCAAAATCATTTTATGACTTTGGTCCCATATCCTTATGCAACATCATTGACAAAATTATTACAAAGGTTCTAGCGAGGATATTGAAACCAATATTGCCAGATTCTCTGTCCATGGAACAACTTGATTTTTTTAGGGGAAGATAAATCCACGATGTGGTGGAGCTGGAACAATAAGGTTTACACACCATAAAAGCAAGGAAATTATTGGCTTATGTGATCAAAATAAATTTATCCAAAGCATACATTAGATTTTCATGGCTCTACATAAGACTAATGCTAATTCATGTGGGTTTTTGTTTTCCCATTTTGAACCAAATTGATGGTTTCCTAATCTCTGTGTCATTTTTTATGTAATGCTAATTCATGTGGGTTTTTGTTTTCCCATTTTGAACCAAATTGATGGTTTGCTAATCTCTGTGTCATTTTCCCTTCTCATAAATGGTTTTTATTCACCTTTTTGCATTCCAACTCGATGATTAAGGAACGCATTCCTTTATCCACCCTCCTTTTATGATTGATTGTTGAGGGCCTAAGTAGGTACCTAAAATTTGTGGAGTCAAGAAATTTAAAAGGTATAAAAGTGAAAAGGAATATGATATTAACTTACTTTCTCTTTTTCATGGAAAATTTTAGGGTTTAAGGGTGGCAAGAGTGGGAGACATTATTGATCTTGAGGTAAAAGAGGAAAGCTCCTATGTATGGGGTCTAGGATAGGATACTAATAATCAAGTTGAAGCTCTATCCTTGTTCCGAGATTTGAGGATTATTGATGAAAGGAAACATAGGAGAATAATCATCACTATTGACTCATAACTGATAATCAAGTTTCTCTGTAAAGGTACTAGGCAAAGCCAAAGTATACTATCAATAATACTTCACAAGACCAATAAAGAAGTGGAAAGGTTGAGTTTGATCATGTGGTAAGATTACTAAACTGGAAGGTGGACAAAATAGCTAACGCTGTGAGAAGTCCTGAACAAGGAATATTTATAAACAAACATGGTCAAGCATGGTTCCCTATTCCATAAAAAAAATTAAGTGATTTTTTTTTTAAATTGGTGCATTAGGCCACCCACCCCCAGTTAATTATGAAGGAATTTATTATAGGGGATTGTTATATGTGTAAACCCATGGGCATGTCAAATCACATGCATTAAATCAACAATCACAATTGATACATGAGAGTGTGGCTTTCACTTCACACAGGAGGCATAAATGGGAGAGGTCAATCAACCACCCCCTATCATAATTTCCATTACAGATGGGATAATGGATGGAGTTGAACGTGATGTGAACTTGAATGCACTCTAGGGAAGAGTTTATAGTTGTGAATATAGTGTGACTTAATCCTAGAATCTCTTCATGAGCCTCTGGAAAATTTGGGGAACTCGACAATAGTTTCCTTGAGATTAGGACCTAGAGTGGGTGATGGTCAATGGGTTGATATCAAACATGAACATGATTCTTCTTTCAGAAGCACAACTTTTTAGACACTAATGTGGATAGGGTATTGACTCTTGCACCAGGTGGAGTCAACTACTTACAGATATTTATACGATGGAGGTATTGGTATTGGGTGATTATTCCCTTATGTTGTAGTCTAAGGGAAATTACGAGAAGTTACTGATAGATCCTTACATAGAGAAACACACATTACAACATTATATATATGAGCACATAGAGACATAAGTAGACATACAAAAGAAGTGGGAGAACCATCAATGCATTTTATTAGATAACAAAACAACCTCTATCTTTCCATTCCATAGCCACACACACAAACACACACATGTATGCATGTATGTATGTGTAGTTATCAGTCAGTTACATTCTTAATTGCTTGGTCGATCGACTCTAACTGTCTATTCAACCAAATTTCCTAACCGACTTCTGTAGTCGACTTGACTAGTTAACTCGCGAGTCTAGTTGGTAGAGACAACTAGCCCCTACAACATCTCCCCCCCTCAATTCCTTTCTCGTCTCGAGAAAAGGGATAATGTGACTATTACATTGAAAATTTTGATAAACTCTACTAATGCCTTGGAAGAGTTTTTCACCATTAAATTATATCATATTTGAAAATATTACAATGGGAGAATGAGAAAGAAGAGATATAAGACATACTAACATTCAAATGCAGAGTTACCAAGCTCATTACACGATGCAATACAATTAATTTGTTAATTACATATATAACATTTATCGTCAGTTTAATATAGATATTAACATCAGAAATTATGAAAGCCATGTCTGCACCAGTGGTCTAGTGGTAGAATAGTACCCTGCCACGGTACAGACCCGGGTTCGATTCCCGGCTGGTGCAAAATGATGTTATAATATTCTTCAGTTTTGAACCTGTATTTACTAATGGTTTTTCTGCATTCGAAGGAAATAACCAGTCTCAAATCAGATCATCCATCCATCGCATATCTTCTCCGCGTATCGTTGCTAAGTAGCTATTTCCAATTTCCTTTACAACTATGATAATAGTAGTTGTTGTAGTATAGTCGTAAGTATTACGCCTGTCACGCGGGTGACCCGTGTTCAATCCCCTGCGACTTTCTAACATTTTGGAGGCGGCAACTGTTGCTGTATGACCAATTTAACGGCATGTTAACGCACCTGTTCTTCTTCCTTCGTCTATTTTGTGCACAGCTGAATTCAGAGTTTCATTTGTGTCATCCCTACATTCTAATTTTTTTTTCCCTGGTTTGTATTCTTTCAGAACCAGCGATTGTCCTTTCCACTTGCCCGGAAGTTACCGTGCTCACTCACCCTTTATTGTGCGACTCCCATGCATATCATCCGAACCGAGATTTAATGTATGTTAGTATACTAAAATTTATTGTCATTAAAACAGATGACAATAAACATCTCATATCTCATGGTTAAAACAAACACACTAACAAAAAAATGGACATTTACACACATTTCCCACAAGAGAAAGTTTCCCTCTCAAGTGTTTGAAAAAAAGATTATGAAAGGATCCCTACCGATTTTTTACAAAATATTCACAACAATATCTTGTCTTTAGCTTGAAAGGAAACATGAACATATTTGTAAAACCCCTTTTTGGAACGCTATAGTTATGTGTATTGAGGTGGAACACAATAGATAATGTGGAACAAAATTCATGACAAGTCTAAGATCTCCCATGGACAATATAGCTTGGTATTTACATTCTACCTTATGGAAAAGGGTAGCGCTTTGCTTGACCTTCATCTTCATGGAGGATCGAGAAACAAGGGATAATTTACTATTTTACATTAATCTTAAAAGTTTCAAAGTTTGTAGTTGGAAAAGGTAAATCAATTTCATTTAAGGACAATATTGTTTGACCATATAAACCCATTAATAACCCTTTTCTAGTATTAATTTTGTTGCAAAGTTAGTTCCAACTAATTCATCACTAATTTATGGAAATATCCCTACTCTATCTTTTAGTGTAGATATGACAATCACAATTATGAATTTGAAGCTTGATCTTGAATGGTTTAAGGTAGATAAGGAAAATTATGTGGAACATGGGATGACAACATGTTTAATTACTTATATCCGTCACTTAAAACTAAGTCTCATAAGTTATTCATTGATTCTAAGGGTTCTTTCTTAGAGATTTTAATGCTATAATGAGACAATGTGTTGTTAGTAATGGCCCTTCATTTGTAGATAATGTTGGACTCTTTACGAAGACATGATGAATTGGCTCTAATCTGCTTAAGGTTTAGTAATAGATATTATTATTTAGGTGGGAATGCCCAATATCCCTTTTAAATGTTGGAATTCAAATACTTATACAACCATCGATAAATATTTGGGTGAGATTATTCTACCACCATTGCTTCCCAAATGTACATCTCTACACATCTAACAAAATTTGTGAGAAATGAGATGATGTGTACCAGTTTTTTTAACAAAATGCCCATTGTAAGAATATATATTTTATTTAGCTTGAGAGGGGGTATGCACATATTTATGGAAACCCCCTTTGGGAACATTATATCACTGTATGCATAAAGATTGAACATGATTAACAACGTGGAGGCTAAAATCCGAGACAATGAGGAGATCTCTCGAGAACAACATAAGTTGATATTTAGATGTTAACATATGGAAAATTGTTGTACTATGGTTGATTATAACACATAAATTCAATCAAAATTGTAGTTGGTGTTTCATCTCCACATAGGCTCTAAGAACAAAGGAACAACCTCCTATTCTACATTAGCATTAAAAGATTATCCAACTGAAGTGGTTGGCAAAGGTAAATCAACTTAATTTAAGGGTCCACTCTTCTTTGACTATAGAAACCCTTAAGTTCATGTTGCTAATTTTATCTTATCTATTTTTTTGTCGATTTTTGAAAATATCCATATTCAATCCTCCATTGTAAATAGTGTGTAAATATGACAATCACATTTTTGATGAGTCCGAATCTTGATCCCAAATGGGTGAATGTAGACCAAGAACATTACTTAGACAACTAGCCTTTGTATAATAAAATGATAATGATAATGTTAATTTCCACTTAGATTAACTTGGTTTGTCAAACATGTATTAATTCCCTTTTATGACATAGGTAAACCAATTCCAGGAGGTCAAACACCTTACATTTCACACACACAAGGGGTCTATACTCATTAGGTTTGAGCATGGGTTGTTTATGGTGGTGGTTCCTCATCCTAATGACTAAACCAAAACTTGACAGATCATTAATAAAGGTTCTTATTTGGGTGAGATTGTCTCGTCTCACATTTGTATGTTGGAATTTAAATACCCTTTCGACAATCAATAACACTTTTAATGATGTTATTACCATGTGTCCAAAAACAATAAGGAAGTCCACCACCATTCCTTTTCAAATGTGTACATTTATACAACCAAGGAAATACATGTAAGTAATTCCATAATTTCATTTCAATGATGTTATTACCATATGTCCAAAAGCAATAAGGAAGTCCACCACCATTCCTTTTCAAATGCGTACATTTATACAACCAAGAAAATACATGTAAGTAATTCCATAATTTCATCTTTTGAGTATTGACTCAGATGTCTAGCCCTTCAAGGTATCATATTTCAATATTTGTAAGAGATCACTTTTATGTAATAAGGTCCTTTGTTAGAAACTTAGGTTTTAAGGTTTCCCTATCTTTTTTTTTTTTTTTGTATAAATAGGGG